>JAYMTG010000028.1:0-65178 GCA_036897565.1 Pelargonium exstipulatum | reverse complement strand
AATTATGCATAGTCGAGATAAGGAATTGCCCCCGGCTTCTCAAAAAACTAAAGCAAGTTCTTGGATACGGAAATCTATTTATTGTCTCTGATACATACTTTTCGTTTAAAAAGAGGCATCAAATACAAATTGAGTGGAAATAAACCTTTTTGATCTCTGTAAGGCAAAAAAGATTCTATTGCTTTTGTCACGGACTACTTTTTAAGTACTTTTGCTTAAGCTGTTTAAAATATAAGGATTTTCCCTATACCACTCATTACTAGTTCTACAAATTTAGACTGACTAAAGACTATAGCAGGACGCCACCGGGTTCCAAATGATTCTAATTAAAGAAAACCCAACTTTACAATCAATGGAAACTGAGAAACTCTAAACTAAAGTACAGGCTTTTATTTTGTTCTTAAGACCAGTTCGTGCTAAACTAATCCATTATTTTTCAAAATCCCCCAGGTTGCAGCGTTACTCTGCCAGTTGGATACAAATAAAAGCACCGCAGTTACAACGGATATGACTTGACTTGTTTGAAAAGATACTGCTTGCCAGCGCACACCCTTCCCCCCTAAGACCCCTTTGTTATCATTAGCTTTTTCTGGACTTTCCCAATTCATTTTAAAGAATAAATCCTTGTTTAATAGAGTATTCTCGTTGTAGATTTCTCTTGTTTTGCTTACGCTTAGGATTCTTTTGAATTAGGCCGGTGGAATAGTATTAAATATAATCATGCAAAAGACCCAAGTTCGGTAGGTTTCAAAAACTCGATAAGTAACAAGTCGATAAGATTTTTAGTGAAATTTTTTTATAAGTATAACGTCAGCAAGCTAAAGCTCGAGGAAGGTCGGTTAGTTTTATAGATAAGGGAATTTAAGATATTACAAAAAATACCTTTTTTATTTGACAGAATTCTACTAGTCAGAAAAAGCACCTTATTAGCTTATTTATATTCCTTAGGAAATTCTTGTATACTAGTAGATACAAAACAGAATATTTCTATATCTATTAGGCTCAGACCTGTTGAACCTACAACACAAGACCTTTTTGAGGTGATACATCTTATCAAAAACCCTAGTTTACTAATAAAAAGAGATTCAAGGTTCCCAACTGAGTTACTTAGTTTATACTCTTAGTCAGCAGCTTTTACTATTAAAGGAGAGAACCCAAAGAAATTTTTACCTTTATGATTTGAATGAATCTCGATAAATTGTTAATGCAGGGATAGAGATAGACCCAACACGCAAAACTTTCTTTTCCACTTTAGCTCTACTGGAGACAACCTTACCCAATGCAAGTTGATCAAGGCACGAACTCCTTATCCTATATCAGAAGTAGAACAGTAAATACATGCTTTCTAAGCTAAGTCAGTTATTTCATGATTGGTACCTCCAAAAGGAAAGGGTAATAACTTCAGTTTCATATAAATAGAGGAATAGCCCTCATTAGCTTTTTCTAATTCCTTGTGGACTTTCTATTCTTAACTTAGAAAACTGGATCAGAAGGACAAGAAAAACAAGTCTTACACTTTCTTTTTTTCATACCTGTATAATAGAGCTTATTTCCGTATGCTTTGTTAAAACTGAGGCACTAGATGCTAGTACAAATACTTAGAAGTCCCCGTTTTTAGATTTAATAAAGCCCTAGCCGACCACGAGTTTCCAGATACTTATTGGTTGCCTTTTTTCTTAGTTATACGTGGTATCCCATTCCAGTGGAGTTCCCTATAGCAGTTATAGATCCTATATTTTTACCACAGTTCTGATTATAGATTATAACTATAAAAAGTTTACAAATTGACGGATTTATTAAAATAAATAACAATATCTCAATTATCTAAAAACAAAGATTTTTCTCTATAACACTTCCTATAACACTAACAAGTTTCTTGTTTTTTCAACTACTTACCAGGAACAAATAAATGTTACTTAATTAATTACACAAAGCCCTTTTCAATAAAACCAACTAGAAAGACTCTTATCTAATATCTAAAGTAAAAAACTTTCCCTATTCCTTAACAAGACATTAATTACCTTTTTAGGTAAGAATGCAAAAGCAACGCTCTTCTTTCTGTATCTTCATAGCCTCTGTATTCTTGATGATAACTGCTTTTTATCTCTTATGCTTGGGTACGAGACTTCCCGTTGTTGCAGCTTTTACTAATCCTATTTTAGTTAGTTTATTAGTCTCCTCTTTCTTTTATTAGTTAGTAATGTAATAGAAAGTAAAGAGTATTCTAGATAGAGAAACGGGTAATTCCTTTCCGTATTTTTTAGATTTAGCAGGGTAGTAACCGGAGACTGGGTTCTTTTCTTTTTCTTAGAGGGCAGCTCCTCGAAGAGTCTTATAACTAAAGAGGTTCCTATTTGAACAAAATAAGTATAATCAGAATTTTCTTGGCTAACGAATATATATTTATATTACAGACATAAAATCAAAAAACGGGTAGTATAGAAACCCTCGAGTGTATATATGTACAGGAATAGGATAAAAGGATTCCTTAGTTGCTCATCAAAAAGCATTCTTCCAGTATATGAGGCCGTTTTACTTAGTCAAAGTGGGGCCAAGCCTCTCAAAATTAGGATCCTACCGCATGAACTAAGGGGATGAAACTCCTTTCAGAAGGGACTTATCCTGACTTGGTAAAGATCCGGCGCTAGTTAAATGATACCTAAAATCTGTAACCCTGCCTTCGATTAAAGTGAGATAGGGCTGGGTTTGATATATAAGAAAAGTATCCAAAAAATTGCTCGTAGCTGAATACACCAAGAGAATCTCTACTCTGGCTTAAAGTTAGTTATTTCAAGATCTTCTCTTATAAGTGAATAGTTGTTCGGTTTTTTCTTATTTATATAGGTATAAGGCAGTTTCATTAATTATAGAACAGATTAAGGTTATACTCAATATAGCTACAATTACCCTTGTGTTATTTATGGGGGACCTCGCTATTCCAAATAGTTTAAAGTTCACCGTGGTAAGGTAAGTAGTATACGAAAGCTCTTTTCTAGGGCATATATAACATTTAATAGCATTAGAACCAGTGGCATTTAGAGTAACCAAGGAACTCTTTCTTATTATTCTTATCATCTGCCTTATATTATAATAGTACGTCGTTTACTAATTACTAGTAGGGACATGGAGCTTTGTTTAGACTTAGACATAGAGAATCTCAGATACCAGAAAATTGAATATATTTCGAGCCTCGAACTCTATTTCCTTGCCAACACACTATCCGTTTTTATTCTAAAATACAAAAAACACTGTAAACTGTAGTAGAAAGCATTTTACTGCTTAGGTAAATCAAGGGAAGGATTCCGCTAATTAAAACTCTATGGGAGCATCTCTTATATACTAAAAAACGAGAGCTAGACGTAATAAAGGAAGTTTGAAACAGTCGGTTGTCTATCTTCGCTAACTTCATAAAGGCTCCCTTAGAAGCATGAGAGATCTAGGCATCGGGAATGTACACTCCCTACCCAGCCGGTCACATAGCAAGGTTTTCTACGTAAAAGAAATACTGCGAGAAACTCGATAGAATTACCATACATAATAACGGACGAGTAATTAGATTTCAAATAAGTGCTTTTAGGCAGGAGTAGCAGAAAGCAAAAACAGGAGGAAATAAGGAACTGACCGAATAACATATGCTTGTACTTTTTAGATACAAGAAGGCATATTTACTAAACCTAAAACTTTTCCTGTCTCAGCGAGTTGTGTAAAAGTGTTTCATGATTTCCTGGCGATATTTAGAAATGCTATATAAAAATAATATTAGAATTTTATCCACTTAAGCTACACTCATTAAAGGCTTGCTCCTAACTATTTTATCTGAAAATTCCTTAGAGTTGCTTTTTTTTTATAATTATAAGATATTTTATTAACTTTTGAAAAGTAGAGACTGAACGCGGAGATAATATTTAAGCTGGTCTTGATATCCTAGTTAAACTAACCCGTGGGGGTCTCCATATAAAATACTGAGGACTTTGTATATAAGATTCCTGCACCGTTACTTTGTTAATACTTTTAAACAAAGAAAAGGGCACTTAGAGAAAAACCTTGAATTGAAGAGAATCGTTTTTTGAACACGGAAAGCTCTAAAGCAAGGATGTCCTTTTTCCTGGGATTCCTATCGATCAGGGGGTCGTCAAAGCGGGGCCTGACTTTGTAAAATAAAAAAGGACATTGCAGGGACATTCATTTCATATAGAACCCTTTTTGATTTATAGGGTTGTATAAAGAAAGTGGGATAACATAAAATAAATAATAAAGACGCAATAGCTGCCTTTGGCTAGTAAGGCTTTATCTTAACTTAAAAGGAATTTTTAGCGATCTTATTTGAATAATACTTTAACTAGAGTTCTCTAGATATCTGCTACATCTAGAGTTTATTGTGAGATAGGGATCCCTTTGGGTTAATGTACTGGACCTAGTGGCGTAACAAATCCTAAACTTATCGCGGTCCTTATTGGAAATATACATCTACAGCATATAGGGGAGCACAAATTCTAGTTTTCAGTATTGAGTATTAGTCTGTAAAGAGTAACTCATAGAAGTATCCTCAATTAACCTTGTTTCGTGCAAAACTAACTAAGGGCTTTCTACTCATAAATAGTTATAACCATAGTGTGCTCATGAATATTAAAGGGCTCCTTTCGCTGGTCAGCGTTAGGAATTCTATAAGAGTTACCACTAAATTACCCTATTTACCTTTACTGATTTCTTATTCGTGTTGTTAGCTAAGAGGGTTTAAAAAAGGAAGAAAGTAGACAGAAAGCGAAGGGTAATAAGAACCAGCTAGAGATCACTAAGAAAGAAAAGATAAATTGCTTCATTTGGACAAGTGAGACATTCCTGAGACCTCAAGATCAGTACTCCTAGTAAGAGCTCTAGTTATCAATCTTAAAAATGAAAAAGAGTCATTTCAGCTTTCCTAAAAGTAAGAAAAAAGGCAGTTCATGAATGAGATATCTTAAATAGTTTAGTATTTCTTTTAGTCAAGAATTGTAAAAGAGTGTATTCTCGTATATAAAACTTTGTAGTCGAAACTCTATGACAATATAATTTATTATGAATAAGAGGTTGCTCTAAATTTATGGCTATAGTGAACTACGGATGTTGAGGAGTATTAAATTACTATCACATTGAACCCACGGCCATTCGGTTAGAAGCCGAGTGGTCTAACTGAGCTATACACAAGCCTTTCCCTAAGAGGAGGTCTTTTTCTTACCCCAATCTAGAAGTAGCTCCTTAAAAGGCTCCGATACATTGAAATTCTTAAGAGGCCATATAACTAAACTTAAAATTACTCCAGGACTTGTATTTACACTCACTTTGTACTCGATAAGGAAACTTCCAGATATGTTTTACTGCCTATTTCCTCAGTATCCCTGTTCGGTTAGGGAAGTACTCATAACTTTTATAGTAGCCAAAAAACCTCTTTTTAATACAATTAAGCGCTTGCTGGATTATAAATATAGCTAGATTTGCCTTCTCGCGGATATCCTCTTGGAGACACACATTTTACCAGAATTCACTAGAGCTTGACTTTTTTTAGTATTAAAAAAGGAATTATACTACGAAAGACTTTCCCAGATCCTATATCAATATAACCCGGCCGCTTACTTTAATAGTATTTATTTTACCATTTTAAAGGTAGATCCGAACCCTATTTGCTTAAAAGTAAAAGGAGCCCTGATACTTTCCACAAGGAATTTACCCATCTTAGTAGAGTAATTACAAAAGTAGGTATCTAAGGTATAAACCTAAGCAAAAAAAGAAACCTCAGAGGAACCCCGAGCGCCCTCCTTTATCTAATTCTGAGCAGTACAGTCTTGAGTATTTAGGATACTGAAGGAAAAAACTCCCACATTTAAGCTCGATACATAGCATAGAGAGCAAGTCGAGGTCTTTAAGAAACTTATGACATTCAGATAAACAGGTAACTACTATAAAAAAAAGAAGCATTCGCTATAACAAAATTACACTAGGAGACCAAAAGAATATGAATACCTACAAAGTTTCGTGGGTTTCTTTTTTCTACGTTAAACCTTGTTTGTAACAAAATCTAATGTAAGCGCTAAGGACGGAGTATGGCCAAGCGGTAAGGCACCCGTAATAGAGTCGACATGCAAAGGTTCGAACCCTTTGATTCCAGTGATAATTACCTTTAACAATGAATCCTCTAAACCTTTATGGAGTTATTCCTTCTATTTGTGCTCTCAGGATACCCCCTTTACCGACTTCTGCTTGAAAAAGATACAAATATTTCTTGTTGTACGAGCTAGGCCTGTTTTAGTTTTTCGTGCCTTGTAAAGCTCCCTTTTATTCATATATGCCCCTCGTAGTAAACCTATTATGCGTACAAATATTCAATTCTTGTCTATTAACAAAGGGAAAACCGATACCCTGAGTCAAAGCTCAAGAATATATAATTCTGTGTCTGGGAAAGAGTGAAGAAAAGATATATGAGTTCTGTAGGAGACTCTAGTACTGCTAGCTTTATATCCATTATTAAAAAAAAACGGGAATAATATCAAGGCTTTAAGTTGTATTTTTGCTCAATTACTTTTGAAATTCCTAAAATAGCAAAGCTTCTATGTAAACTAGCCACTATAAGAATAAGATCTATTTAGAGAATATCAGAATTGCACCTTGAGATTGAAACCTTTCCCTTTATTAGCGAAATTGGTAATACTATAAGGGGAGCTTTAGCTTTAAGTGCAGGCCTATGTTTTATATTATTACGAGCTCCTTATTAACTTCTTGCTAATTTAAATATTGTTTGGTTGTCTAATACAAAGGCTAAGACCTTTATTCACGGATTCCTTTTGGCTTAATGTTGACTGCTTGCTGCGGGTATTTCTAATAAAAAATTGCCAGGATTAGTACATCAGTTTTCGTAGAGTTTTCTATATGGGCTTCTTATATTCACAAGCAAGTATACCTGGGGTACTCGGGAATTGCATAGCATTCATAAGTGGTGTTCTAGTTCGGTTCTGGGCTGACTAGTAGCCCTATATAGAAATACGGATAAGTAAATAAAAAAGAAAGCAAGCCTTTGATTGGATGCTCAGTGAAAAAATAGATTCAATCAGGAAGCTATTACCCTGCTTTAAGCTATGCGTGAATAATGAGTGTCTGCGCTTATTTATGTATATACTTTTCGGTTAGAGGAGGGGCATGGAAAAGGAATATATGGACGTATTCAGGATTCATAAAAAGAAGTATACTTTAGCATATTTCTTACTGCCGCGTTATATTCGATGGACAATGGCGGAAATATTTTGCTCTAAGAACTCAGTATCACATACATAAAATGAAAAACTTAGTTTTATTATTCATATAATTGTATACCTTTTCCACTGTTAAAGTTTCTTTTTCCTAATAGCCTTAATAAAAGCTAAATCTTTTTTCCTTAAGTGTTTTCAGACCCAATTAACACCAATTTTACAAGGAATCCTTTCTTTTTCTCAGGATCAGAACAATGTTAACCCTTAACTCGTGAATTTAAGGAGAGGCTCTATAAATTCACTTCATTTTTGTTTTTTCCTACTTCGCTTGGTTTGGCTATTACTTCTTAGTAACAGTATTAGAACCCTCGACACAACTATTTTCAAATTCTTGATATAACCGGATTCTGCTATATTAGCTATTCTTTTAGAGTCACTCCCCTGTCAAGGCAGAAGTTGCAGGTTCGAGTCCCGTCAGTCCCGAAAAAAGATATACGAACCAGATGGATATAATTAAGAGAGACTCCTCCATCTTACTCTATACCCACTTTAGTTAGTAATTACAGTCCTAAAATCCTCCTGACTTTAAAACAGTAGGTTTGATATTTTCCAAGCCAAGTTAGATAAATAATGCACAAAATTCATGCTATAAAAGCGCCTAAGCCCTATTTAAAATTCTAATGGATATTTGGTGTTTACTGTGCGGGACCCCGTATTTAAAGACTTTACAATAAACCTGACTAAGTGTAGAGCACACACGAGTATACTATAATTCTTTTCTTTTTTGAAATTACTTACTAATCTAAATATCTAACAATCACCCTAGAAGCAAAACAGGATTAACAAACATATAGCGACTAAACTTAACTTCAATTTTTTGAGGATTCCAAAAAAGGGGTCTATTAAAGAATTAGGAGTACTGTATAGATGTATAGGTAAAGCTATAAAAGCGAAAAGACATGCCCGGGAGAAAAACCATACTGAATTCTAGTTATTAATTCGAAACAAAAAGACTAAACAAGTTTGACGAAATGAACTAATAAGAATTTATAAGGAAAGTTGAACCTTTACGTAATAAAGAAGTCCTTTTACCGAAAAGACGTGAGGTATTATAGTATTTTCTTTAGCCAAACTGCTGAATAATGGGTCCTGTACTTTCTACCAGTTCGCATGGTGGAGTACTCAGAAAAAGATATCATTTCAAGTCTTAGACTAACTAAACCAGTAATCGACTCCTATCCTAGGAAAGCTTTTAGTGTTCCTGTTTGAAATGCTTCTAATTTGTCTAACCTAGCTGCATATGCATAAGGGAATAGAAAGTGTATAGCTTGGCAATACTAAGATTTATATTTATGGCACGGGCTATACGACACTGGATCCTCTTAGTTGTCAAATTGGTAAAATACAAAAATCTACCTTTCAAATGAAAAAGAGCTCCTTCCAAAAAGCATTCTCAACTTCTTATTTCCCACCCGAAACACATACTTTTGATGAGCTTCACAATCCGCCAAGTTGCTTGGAGTTTGTCTACTCAACGCTATTACTATTTATTCCAAAACCAGAACAAAAACTAGTAAATGGCGGTTCTCAGAACGAACACCTGTTAATTGATTAGAAAGGCAAGTTCATAGTTAACCAAGCTTATCTGGTTCTTTTTGTCAATGGATACTTTAGATTGCAGAGGTTTAGATAAAGGGTATTCGGTCGAGTAAAGCGAGCTAGGTTAGTAATAGAGGCATATGCAATTAGTAATAAATCTCATAAAAATCAAGGAAAAGGACTCCTGGTAAAAACAAAACAACGCTTCAAATTTGAGAGCAATTACTCCTCCTTCTTTATTACATTCGAAAAAAAGGTGTCAATCTATATAAGACTTTAGCTAGTAGTATAAGAAAAATACATTTATTATAAAACAAATTGAATGACAAAACCTTGTATAATATAAAATATGTTATACGAGTCCTGAGGAAAAGGTAAGGAGGTTTTTCACTCCTACTCAAATCCCTAGTTGCCGCCTCAATGCAATACCTTTCAAAGCTTAATTTCTTAACTTCTTTTTAATAATATATTAAGACGTGTACCTTGTATTTTCCAATTTCCTAAAAACTCACAGTAAGACACTCCGGTTTATAATATACGCAACAACGGACTCCATTTGATAGTCAAACTTTCAAGGCTTTTTTCATAAGAACTTCTAATTAGAAAGGGGTTTCTGCAGTCAAAATTCTAGTAGTACAAACAAGGGTAAAAAGAAGGATCATTACCACTTGTTAGAGTACTAAGTAAACTATATAGGAGAGGCGCCGGTTAAATGAAAAGCTTTTCCGATCATTTTTTTAGGTAGCCGGAGGTATAGTCCAACCTAAATCAGAGGACCCTCTGTTACTTATACTACATAAATTGAAGAATCTATAACAGTTTTTCTATTTTGATTGCTTAGTAGTATACGCGGAATAAGTTTCATTATTTGGTTTAAGGCAAGAAAGCTAGATTACATGGAATAGTTTCTAAGATTACATAAGAACTTAGTTTCAAAACTAAATAAAAGATTCCGCAATGTTTACCTAGAACCAGTACCTAAGGAAAGCACCAACTTCGACAGCTTTGACTAATGTGAAATGCACTCGCGAGGGCTAAAAAATCTCGGCTAAAACAGAAAAAGGCAAAGGCTAAACTTAAGCAGAAATCTTTCATTATACGGAAGATCCTAATATAATAAAGAAAAAGTTGTTATACTCTAAAGGTATTCCAGAATAAGGGATCCTATAAATAATAGAAAGCGGGTAATTTAAGTAAAAGGGTTTCCACGCAGGTTTGAGAATCCTTTGAATACATAGTAACTTCAATTCTCCGCAAGCTCATTTTGACTCAGCAGTTCAGTCTCTACCTTGTTTAATCTGAGCATTTATGGTAACATATAGGCGCCGAGACAGAAATAATAAAAAGAAAGGCATAAACAAAACTTTAGTGCAAACTTCTGCCTTTTAGTTATGTGATTTTTTATAAGAGTTACTTTGGGTCCGGTATCATTCAAATTCCAATTGTAACTTAGTGTTTAGTCAGAAACTAACTCTATTTATGTACTTTACCTTATCTAACACTCTGTGCACTATTCTAACCGGCAATTGAAGCAATGTGAAATCCCTTATTTACTGCGAATAATCGTAAGATTCAAACCCCTCATTTTTAGTAATGTTTAGCTAAATACTCCGAGGAAGTTACATATAAACTTAGTCATATAATGAAAAATACTTAGTAATTTCAGTTACTATAATCAATTTAGGTACTGTTACCTTCAACTTTGGCATATAAGATCCACTTTGCTCCAGGCCTGCGGAAATAAGTTAAGCTCTCATAATCAATCTTTTTGTTATGCTCCCTTTCTCGAGAGCCCCTACTTTATATAGAAGGAGTTACCCTTTTACTTGTATACAAACCTAAACCTTACTGCGCATAGTACTTACTTCGATCAGTTACCCATTGTATTAACACTTTTCACAATCTGAGACTCAAATTCAAAGCTTTATCCTAGACTCTAAGAAAAATGAGCTTAAATATAGTTTGGTGTTTTAGTATCAGTCTTTCCTTATAGCAAGGTATATATTTCCCGTTTGATTAATCAATGCTATAACTCATAGCAATTCGTGGGTTCAAATCGTAGTCTTATTTTAGGAGGAAAGCGTTGTCAATCCAACGAGTCCAGAACAGAAGCTTTAGTCCTTTTTTCAAGACATAGCGAACACAAAACTTACATGAGAAGGTGAGTACAGAAAACAAAGTCTAAACACCACTTTCATGGAATATTAGAAAGAAAAAACTTTGTCGGGGCTTTCCCTAGCTAGAACTTGCTATACTCTTGTACATCACAGAATACAATATGAAATTCGTACTGAAGCTATTCCTTATTAAAAAGGCCCCTTTTAGGAAAACTGCACCCTTGCCGCTATCGCTATCAGGTAAATTCAGTGTATTTATCACCTACACTAATACAAAGAGCTCAAAAGTCAAAAGAAAAAGGAAATCAAACTCCTCATGTTTTCGTTAAAGACAGTAAAGTAAAGCTCTGAAGACTAAGACCCACCAAAACAAGGGTAAAGATTTCTATTTACATAATAATAAAGATTATTAAACAAGGTATTGGTATGCATAAGAAAGAGGGGTTACAGAATAGCTATGAGTAAGGTACAGAAACAACAAAATAAGCAGTAGAAAGCTGTCATAACGTATGTAGGATACTCAAAACTATCTTAAAACTCCCTTCCTCCGGATGCCTACATTCGGGTATAAGAACCCTTACAACTATTACTAAGTATTAGACTTTATATACATTACTAATCCAATATACTAGATAATATAATAGGCAAAAACTTCCTAACAAGCTAGTGAATAGAGTAACTACAAAAGCTACAGGCAGCAACAGGGGGAGTCTATCCCATATGAAAGGTATAGCTATAAGAAGAAGAGTAGAGCTCTGAAGAGTAAGGTATAGATAGAGACTAAAAGAGGTTTACAGAAAGCGGGTATTTAAAAGAAAGCTACAAAAGGCAGTAAGAAGTAGATGCTAGGGTAAGAAGTTAGCAAGCAGTCTGGTTGGGTGGTTATAAGGTATTCAAGGATAAGGAATCAAGAACTTAGGCTAGGCTGTGTAGTAGCATACTTTTCTTTTTTAGTAACGGGGCTGTCCTCATAGTGCAAAAGACTTCTTGTTTTCGAGTAACGCTTGGGAAGTTGGTAATTGTCAACATGTGCTTTTCTGAGACAGTACTTTACCCTTGAGCTAAATCCTAGGATTCTACGTGAGGTTTCTTATAGTCTTGTAAAAAAGGTGTAGATCTGATAACCAAATGCATTTTAATTAACAAACACCTACTGAAGTAAACAAGCTTCCTTCGAAACCGATATCCTTTAGTTAGGTAGAAATGCTAGAAATTTTTTGTTTCTAGTTAAAATGAAGGTGCCTTATTATAGACTACCTAAATAACTATCAAATTACCGGGGGTGCCCAAGGTTCAAATCCGTATTGGCACAGGTGGGCTAACCCCCCCACTCTTCAACACAGCGAGTATAAAAGATTCAAACTGGATTAGTTTGCTCGTCGATGTAACTAACCAAGCGTCCAGAATTGTCCAACCCTATACTTACTGATTTTGGTATCATTATATTATAGAGTACAAATAATATAGCTGAATTCTTATAAAAAGCATTTTTTTTTACTTTTGATTAGATTATCCAGTCTCGAGAGGTTTAGTACCCGCATTCTAACGGATTTTCCAGTGTTCCTAATATCGAATAGGATTCTTGGTTATGTAATTATATAACCTTTTTGCAAAAGCCTTTTTTACACTAAAAAGGGCAGAATACCTTGGGCGACCTATCCTAGTCTATACAGGGTTAACGATTTTGTTCTTTATTCTTTTACTTATCCCCTATTTACCCTCTCTCAAGATAGTAATAGCTCTGGATGCACTTAAAAAGGTAGAGCATCAAAAATTTATCCACAGGATGACAACCGCTTCTTTTAGGTCTCCACCCTAATAGATATTCTTTATATTAACGCAAAACAAAATAATAGTAGAATTCCTTACGATACTCCAAGTAGAGTCTTACCAAAAGAGCTCAAGTTTTTTGGAGAAACTTATCCCAAATTCTAAGAAATTTTACAGCATCGGGAAGCAGCTCTCCTTTAGGACGTGTCAAAGGTTCAAATCAAGCAGGCTATTATCTTATCAAGCTCCCGACCCGCGGGTTTATAAGAGTTTATTTGTAAAAGTTATAATATTAGGGCCGTGGTATAAAGCCCTTATTTCCCTGCTGCTTGATCTTTGGTAGCATATGAGGGTCATATGTCTAAAACCGTAGATTTGAATCCGATCAAGTACTGATATTATCCTTTCTTTACTAATATAGTTTAGAAAAGACTCATACTTAGTAGACTTTGATAGGCCTTACAGAACAACAAACATATGAATTATCCCCCAGAATTACGGTTTCAATACAATGGACACTAGGTTGGTTTTTCATTCTGGTAGGTACTTTTATTTTAGTGTAAGCCGCATTCGAACCTATGCTTTCCGTGCTCCAAAACGAATGCTCTAACCAATTGAGCTTGAGCTACTCTAGGCTTTTTATCATAAAAATCCGTCTATTAACTCTTTATTTAAATATTGAAGCCCGCTTATTAAAGACTAACTGAGATCTTTATGGATTCCGGATCACCTTAATACTGGAGCAAGCAGCTTGGAACCTTTGCATGCTGATTTCACGAACCAATGCTCTACCAACTAAGTTATACAGCCTTAGTTACAGGGGTTTCCTAAAGATACTTACTTAGCTAATTAATATATGATAGATAGCCGAGAAAGAATCCCCTAATAGGAATAACTAGGAATACTCCCTTATAGATAATAGAGCTCCTACGAGGACTTTGTTTAATAGCGGATCCCTGGTAGAGCAAAAGAGTCCGGGTAAGAATACCGTGAGTTTGAGTCCTACAAAGCGTGATTCACTTATTCATCGAATTAAGTTGGAATTTTAAGATTTTATAATGTTATATAGTAATAATATAGTATAAAGCGAAAAGGAACCCTTTTTTTCCTATGTTATTATTGGTACAATCTATAGTCGATTAAATGGGATTTAAGGATACTCTTTGAACAAAATATTTAAAAGGACGTCCGTTCTTCTATGTTTACTGAAATACGTCAGTTTATAAAAATTATAAAAAATAGCGTAAAGCTCGGCTGGGTGTAAAGTTTTACGCTAACTCCTGGCTTTCCTTATAGCAAAAGTATCAAAACTGGAGTTCTAGCGATAGATATTAGGGGTACCGTAGAGCCTAATTTGCCAACTATAAACTAAAGGGGATTGCTGAATAACTTGAAGTAGAAGTGATCCAGATCTTGTGTAATTGAGAATTAGCGGCTTTAAACTTTCCCTTAGACAGAGGAATTTAAATAAAGGTCCCGCATTTTATCACAAGTTTAGTCAATACTGGGTTTATCCAGCAGCAAAAGCTATATAGAAAGAAGCTTTCATTAACTTAGACTTCTTATTGCATTCCAGGGTTTACCCGAGGTTCTTTTATGAAAACCTGTAGTAGGGTTTCTGGCGGGAAATAGGCAGTAATTCTTAGGCGTAGGCATTTGAAGGCTTTAAGCGTGTTTACTGGGGCTGGCTTAGAATAGAACTAAGATCCTAGTTAACTATTGAAAATAGCTTAGTAATAACTAGAGTACTAAAAAAAGCAAGCCTCTTAAAATAGGGCTTTATGGTACCAAGATTTTCATTATTATTTCCTAGAAAACCTGAGGCGACTTCTGGCAGATCCTATAAATTAGACTACGCTTGACCTTAGAACCTTGTTGTGAATTTGGTTAAACATATCGAGCAAAAGACAATGCATAATATACTTACAGCCCGGACTTTTGTATATAACCCTGCTTAGTTTTACTAGATTGCCTCAAAAGGAAAGTTAAACGTCTGAGTTTCTCCGCTGTAACAGGACTCTAAGACTACGCAGCTCCTATTCCTTTTCATTTCATAAATGCAAATTTGTCTTATTCGCAGCCCGTATTTCTAAGTATCACTTAAAAGAGTAGGGACGGGTCCTTTGTAAGATTAATCAAAGAAACATTATTAGGAAATCCTTAAATTTTCTAGTACTATCAGTAATTTTGTATAAGAGAGGACGCCCTTACCATAACTCGAGAAATACGATAAGAGGCTAGAATAGTTATGAAGCAAGGGATAACAAACAGGATTGCCCCTTCTTCCGAAGTATATTAATTTACGAGATAGACAGCCCAAAACTTCAATATTATTTAGTTGCTAAAAACTAATGTATTCCACACCTGGTTTTACCTAGACTCCTTATCTAATTTCGAATATCAGTGCAGTGAAAGGGGCCTCGTACTAAGCTAAAATTCGCCGGTAAACGGAATGCTAAAGTAAGTTCACTCCTAAATGGGAAAGGCTGTCAGACCCATTGCCAGTTTAAGTTAAGAAGTCAAAATTGTTATGTGTAGATGGTTCCTTTTTTGTTTTGAAATGTGGCTTGTTTCAAAAGCCGTTAAAAGGAGCCCCTCGAAGGGTCTTTTAGTCTGCCAAGTTAGTAACTAAATTATTCAATTTGATACACCGTAATTAACAAAGCGATTTTTTTTTTCAAAAAATGGGTATTTTATGACCGACTGGATAGAATATTATATCTGGCTCGTTGTCGAAATTCTGGATTAAATGTGCTAGGAATTCTCTACTTTTTTTTTAGATTATCAGTAAAGCCTTTCCAGTCCAGTAAATAAAATGAAACCTTTGCTTCTAGCTTTAAGGCTCTATATATTATTACCAGAGGATAGCTTGTGGAGCTTGATTATATATAATAAGATATATAATGAGTCGGTTTGAACCTACGAAATGTGTCAATAAGTTTTTTGCTTTAGCATTAATTTTAATTAGTTAGGACTTCTATACTGCCCGCAATAAGTGCTGTTAACGTAGGGCTTAGCGAAAGGGGAGTTGTTTTAGTTTAAGGCAAGGGGTTTCGTGTAGCATTTACACAGGCTTACAGAATTGTAAGAAAATAGGGAATTTTACTCGACGTTCTCCTTAAGCAGGAATCCATGGAATATTCATATAGAAAGGAAAGAATGTGTACTAGTTTTGCTCAAGAGAGGCTATAATACCTCGAGGTATCCGTTAGAGAAAGCTCTTCTTATAGTAGACCTGAGCTCCCTCGGTTGTAGTTTACATTAGACTTCTGGAGGGGATTGTAATACTAAAAAAAATCCTAAAAGAAAGGCGCTTAGCTCAGTTTTGGCTCGGTCAAGTATTCTTGGGCTATACGCAAGTCACTTAGTGTAATATATCAAATTTATAAGAGTCAGCAATCAACATAGCTTTAAGAAAAATAGAAACCCTGGGTTAGGGATTTTTTTGTGAATAAAGAAGCGGGATTTTTAGAAATCACTGAGTATAATGAGCAGGTTTTGGTTAAATAAAGGGATTTTTATATAGAATTCTAGAGCTGGAGTCTAGTTTGGATTTTTACCTAATTTGTTACATAAGTGATTTTTGGTAGACAGCTTGTAGAAAAGTCCACTAAGCTCTCTCTTATACTTATCCTGGATATTTTCGAAAAGAATGTGTTATTAATATATTATGATATTGAAAAGGGGCTATTGGGGTAACCAAATCAAGGGCTAAAATTCTAGTTTGAATAAAAGTGAAGATAAAAAAATTATACCAAAAAAGTATCTCATTTCTATTTATAAAACCTGGTGTAATAACGATCTTTAAAAATCCAGGGGATTCCCCCTTGTATTTGTTTTTTTACTCTTATATATGAGTACTCTAGAGCCTCCCTTCCCTCTCGAACCTAGACTTTCCGTTTGAAACCCTTTTAACACTGATGCAAGGAATCCCTGATAATTAATTACTAGATTTTGCGTATTAACAAGGAGGGACACCCTTTCTTTTCTAAAAAGAAATTTTGTACTTAATGTTGTTGAATTAATTAATCCTCATTTTGAAACCCCAAAAAGCTGTTTCCAAGATTGTAGCATAACTTGAAAGCTCTCCTTTCTAAATTGTTTTTTCTTATCCTATTCTATATTTTTTTAACTTCATTTTTGGATATGCCTATAATACCTATAATAAAGTTTTAGCTACTATATACATATAATACATATACATAAGAAAATATATCGAGGTTTGCTCGAGCCAAGGCTTTAGGAAATCCCTCGTCAGCTAGATAAAGGGGACGGTCTTTAATTCCTAACTTATATCATTTATATAATGCCTTAGGCATAAAACGATAAAAAGTGCTTCTTACTTCTAAGAATGTGCTTAGTTCCTATTTGTTCTATATATTACTATTATTTTTAGGATAGGTTTAAAGATCTTAATTTATATATTCTTGAAATTCCTATTAGAGTTAGCGAAAACAGAACTTGAACCTATGTCCGTTTAGTTCACAGTGGAATGTTCTACCAGCTGAGTATACATCCTCAAAAGGGTTTGTATATATACTTGCTACCATTCCTAACTTCGAGAGTGTAAAAACTACGGCTACTAAGGCAATGTCAAAGTTCATCGTATTATATAATAGAGATTTTTCCAACTATATCTTAAAGGAAAAAAGAGGGAATATATACTTTGAAGGCTGTCGTAAGACAAGGGTTCTAATCTCATAATTACTTAAGATTGCTAATTTAGCATATGATCGTTTAAGGTGTGGTGCTTCCAGGGCCCTCGTTTTCTAAGAAAGAAATCTTGTGTCGTGTAAGCGAAGGTAATATGGACAGAAGTAAGCTACTTAACTTTGATATAAACGAAATAAAAGGGGTTCTTTAGTCAAATTGCAGGGACAAAGAAATTCGAGTTGTTATAATAAAGCATTCAATTCAAGGTATTTCCATTTTCACTTTGTTGAGATACGGTAAAAGAATCTAAGGGACTGGCGGCAAAGCGCTTCGAGGCAAGGAATATATTCTCGCTGTTTCTTTGGATTTCTTTTTCATTTTTGTAATAGAATTTTTTTGTCAAACATGTTGTAACAAAAAAAGCGCCCTCATCTTCTTATAAGTATACAGGGTTTTCTCTAAACAGAGCTATCGAACTTCTCGTTTTTACATATGATATGCTCAGCCTTCTTTAGCAGTTGTTAAACTAGAATTCACTTTTGTATCTTTTTATCTAGTAATATCCACTTACGGCAGCTCCTTTGACACTAAGAATCCCAGATTTATTAAAAACTCTAAAGGTAGAAAATAAAAGCAACAAACCCTACTTTTTCCAAACTTAGTGATTTCTCGCATAAAATTCTTGTTATAGGATACAATAAGGCTTGCAATTGATTTTCGTCTACTCTAGACTATCAGAAATTACTAGCTTTAGTATAAGAAACCTAAGAAGCCCCTCTTAATCTAAGCTTGAAATGAATTCTTTCCTAAAATTTGTGTAGTAAATTTGATATCTGCTGGTTATTTACTCTATTAAGTTGTCACTCTTGGTCTACAGTGCTAAAGTGGAGTCCTTGTTCTTTTAAATAATATCATCCTCAAGGTATATATCACTGAAGAATCAGAATAAGAATTAGACTCAATCCAAAACCTTTATACGTAATACCTACAAAAGGAAAACTTTGTAATAAGAAGAAAACCCCTTAATATTAAAGCCTAACTTAATTTCTCCACAATCCTGGCCAAAAATTGATATTAAAGAATCCTACATTCTTATTTACTCCTTTCTTTTTTATAGCCCTGGTGGTTTCTTTACAAACGTTAACAAGCAATTCTGTATGCTAATTTATAAGGGTGAGCCCCCTTTCACAGCTTCTATTCTATAGGATATTAATATTAAAATTAGTGACTGTACTTTGATAATAACAAGTAAGCGTTAATGTCTAAAAAATCTCAAAAATTTGGGTTTATAATGTAAATAAGATTCATACTTAATCTTGTACTAGGATAACTTTTCGAAAAAAAAGTAACACGAGTTCATTTGGCAGCTCTTTTCTGAAAGTTAATTAAAGGTTTTCTATTCTAAGATTAAACAAAGTTTCTTCGATGCTATACTTGACACAATACAAAGGGCTTTTGTAGTTTTAGGAAAGGTTTATAACACTCCACTTTCTTGTTAACGCGTTCCCTAGTTCTTCTTAAGGGGCTCCATGTTTTAGAATCTGATTCTTAATAAATTAGTAGCTTCTTAAGCAGTGGTCTTATAAGTGGATGCAGTAATTTTTAGGCTTATAGACTCTTTGTCATAGGCTCATAAGGAGTAAATAACAAACAAATATGGATGAGTTTTACAAGTGTAACTATACTTCAAAGAGGGGTTTCAAGTGCTCAGACTAAGTCTTTGATAATTGATATAACCGGCTCTAAAATGGGGAATGCTTTTTACAAATACCAGAATCGGCGGATATAGGTGTTAAGCTTTTTTGTATATGCAAAATTCTTAAAGGATGTAAATCCAATACGCGAGCTTCTCCTGCAATAAAATAAGAGGTTTGGCCCCCCAAGGTTTCAGAAGTAAGTAGAACTAAAAAGAAATTGAAGACCTGGGATTACGTACGCTTTTCTTTGGAAATAAAAAAACTAACCATAATTACTGGAATTATGCGGATACAGCCTCCTCAAAGATACAAATTAAGGGTAGTCAAAAACTTTTGTCATTAGAATCACTTAGATAAAGAAATAAACTAAACAACAGAGGTTATCTATTAAATTGAAATTGTACATCCTAAGTGAAGGCAATCAATGCTAAAGATAAAGGAAACAAGCATTCTAGATATCAAACTTGGGTATTTATTATTCTATTAAATCTGTATTCATTTTTCTTTCTGGAAAGTTTTTTACTGAGGAGGGTTCTTCTACTATATAGTAGAAAATAAGACTTCTTTATCCATCCCTAAAAAGATTAGTTAAGCAGGTGTGTGTAGCTGTAAATAAATACTTAATAGAAATTGATAGTAATAAAATATAACAATCTATAACTCAAGGACTCCTACTCCTAAATAAGACGGGTATCATTTCCTTTAAAGATCCAGCTGCAAAGATTAAGAGGGGAGGTCTAGCAGCTCTAGTAGTTGTAATGAAGAAGTAAGTCAAGAAGAAATGAAAAAAAGCAGATGGGGTACAGATTCTGAACTGAAGTAGGGGTCTTCTTCTAGGGAAAGAGATTTCATTCAAAAGAAAAGCTGGTTTTAAGATTCTGAGGTTAAGTGTGTCCTAATTGTGTGCTATGTACTATTAAAGACTATAATGCCTCCATCGGTGTCTTTTAGTCGGATTTCCTTCCCTACAATATAAGGTAAGGTTTCCTAAGCTATAAGAGCAGAGAACTAGAGTCATTCTCCTTAAGGAGTTGTAGTGCCTCTAGCGAAGCTCAATCTAAAACTGCAAGGAAGTTTCTTTAATCGGTAGCTTTTATAGGTCTGTAAGGTAACTTTCCTGGGAATACATTCTCTTAAAGTATCTATCTTTATAGTAGCTATAAGGAATAAATAGGATAAGGGTTGAACTTTTTGTTGGTCCCTTTGTTTATTTCTAGGTTTCTAGATATCTAAGCTAAAATAAAGGTGTTTTACAGGTCTGTTATAGGTTTTTTGGCAAATCAGTTTCTCTGGAGAAGAGATTCTAAACTCTTTATTAGTAAGAAAAAGGGTCTCTCCTACATTTTTTTAGTATCCGTTTTTACAAGAGGAAACAAAAAAGGACTTTCAATCCTTAGACTCTTTGTTTCTAAATTGACTTCTTTCTTATCTTTCTACGCGAGCCCTTTGTTAGTTAAACTCATTTGGGTTATCCCAATACAAAGTTAGATGGATTTAGAGTCTTTATCGCAAACCAAATTAGCTTTACGGTTCACTTCTCTTATACTTGAATCCGAAATGGGAAACCTTTTGAAAACAAGGAAACACAAGAACAAATTACTTTGGCTTGACTTTCTCTACTGCCTTTACTTTAGGTAGTTCTTCTAGCTAGGAAGTTTTTTTATTTCTTCATTATAGTTTAGTTAATAAATAGGTAATAAAAAAAATAGATATAGTCTTATGAGCCCTGCCTTTCTTAGCAGTAGTACTCTTTTTCTTAAGAGCGATAACTTTCTCTATCCCCTTATACACTAGAAATTGGAATTCAATAAGAAATGAATTACTTTTCCCAGACCTAGATACTATAACAATTATAACATAAATACCTTATAGCCACCAACATAGATTTCACTTGTTTTCTTATGCATGCCCGTCTTACTCTAACTTCAGAATACCTTGTTTTAGGTTAGCACCTGTTTCTTAATCCTCGGCTGTACGAAATTCCTCCAGTTCTTCAAAGGTCTTTCTAAGGAGCCTTTTTCCTAGTTGTTAATAGTTCTGAAGCTGCCTTACGGGCTATAAAAGCTGCTATCTAATGAACTTTCCTTTATGTTTTAGATTCACTTTATACTTGTTAGAGATACAGGAAAACGTACCTCCACATTCTTTATATTCTCTAAAACCGGAATTGAAAAAAAAAAGCAGAAACATTAGGAAACAAGCCAACCTATTTCCTATACTCCCTTTTCTATTTACCCCGGATAGCAGAACAAGAGTAAAACCCTTTTTTATAAACCTTAAAAGAATTCCTTGTGACTGAGAATTACTACACTTTATTTATTAGAACTTACTAAGCCTGACAAGCCAGCCAGCAAAGGGTACTCCTTAGCCTTCAATTTAGACTTCAAGAGAGCAGAACCTTAGGAATTCCAATAGCCTAGCTTTTCCTAAATTTTAAGGGACATATGTCTCCTGACTTAGTTACTCAGTTTATTCTACTTTGTTCATGAAAACCTGTAATTATAATTACCCCAATCAGCGAAAACTCTAACGCAACAATTCTCAACCACCCTAGTATACAGGGCTTTAGGATTTACTTTATATTACTTCCTAATTTTCATCAAAAACTTGGGTTTTAGAACTTTTATCTAAACTAACAGAAGGCAATCTTTCTTAGATTGATAGGGAAAACTCCTTGCTTACTTAATAAATAGACCCTTTATTAACTTGAAATCCTTAAACAAAAAGTTATCTAACTTAGACTCCTTTCTCTTGTAAAACAACCTATCCTCAGTTCTCATTAGTTGACACTTTTCTTACTTGAATTGTTAGAACTTCTCAAGCAGCTAGACTCTTTAACTTAATTATTCTTAAGATTCCCTTTTAGGCTTTTACGATATCTTTCTTTAATCCTGATTTTGTTCAGGAGCTCTCCAATCGCCCAGAGTTTTCATTACATATTCTAGATTTTTTCTTAGATTGCTTAGTTTAGATCTGCTCTTCTTTTCCTAATAGCTTCTCCAGATGAGTAGATAAGGAAAATCTCTGCTTTATTAAGCTTAACACCCAGAAAATAGAATAGGAAAACAATCCTTCACTATAACTTTATTATCAAGATTTTAGTAACTGCTAATTGATTGCATTTTACAATTCCCTAGAAAACTGAAAAGAAGAGTCTTTTTACTGAACTACCTAACCCTGTGCAGCCTGTAGAGAAATAGGAAGGCCTTCAGTATTTGTGTTTTAGATTAGCCTTTTCTAATTAATCTGTATTAGGCATTCTTAGTCTTTATTGATGCAATGAAGCCAAGCCCAGAGGTTTAGAGTCCTTTTACAAGTTTTTTACTAAAGGGAGATAGGACTAATGCAAGGGTTCTATCTAGCAAATAGAAAGTAAGGGAATAAAAGAGTTTAAGCTAAAATAAAGGAGTTTTGCAGGTCTGTTAAAGAAAGATAAAGAGTTTTTTTTCAAATAAGTTTCTCAGCTAAACTTTATTAGTAATTAGTAAAACAAAGAATACCACTGGTTAAAAGCATTTGGAAGAATAAACACTTGGTTGAGAGGAGCTGCTTGGTTACTGTGTTTCCAATTCTGGGCAATGATAAGAGTATAAAAAAGACCTAAAGCTACAAGCTCTTAAGACGTTTATAAAGACCAGGATAAAGTTATGATCGAAAACGCTATCCAGTAGTCTCTTGAACCCCCCTTTTTAGAGGGACACTTCTGAATAATGATACTCAAATTATTTAAATCTTACTTGACTGATATAAAGTAGAACTGGTAACTATGGATTTATAATATGATCCCGCATATCCTTAAGAAACTAACACATTATTATATCTTTGTAAAAAGTTATCCAACTCAAAAAAACAAATAGATGCTTAAATGTTCTATACTCAACTAATATCCAAGCCGGTTAGAGCTTAAGTATTTATTAAAAAAGATTCTAAGAAGGAGTAAACTTTCCCTTTTTTTATAGCATGTTTTGAAAGAAAAAGGGTACTTCAAAGGATTCCTATTAAGTACAGTATATTTGAGAATATTTGAGAGAGGAGATTACATGGGGTTAAGTTTTTTTTTCAGGGGAAAGAGTGCTTGAGGAGTCTCTAGACAGCTTGCCGAATTGAATTCTCATATAGGAGTGTTGGGTACTTATATTCATGGTATTCTTTGCTCCGGTATTACTCTAATTTTTATTCACTAGAGTAAGAAAATCTTCAGTCTTTTTTTCTAGCCTATGGCTATTTATTATATATTAGCTAACTACTTTCCTTATGGATTTCCTAAATGCCCTGAATTGGATATGGGAATAGTAAATTGTTCCTTTTCTTTCTATGGGTAAGCAGGAATAACTTTACTTCTGTTGATCGAAGGATTTGCCGGGAGGGGTATTCCCTATTTACATTAAAGCAGTAGGAAAAAGAGCTCTTGTTCTTGTAAGCCAACTGCGGGGGTAAGTTACAGAGGGAAACCCCAATCTTTTATTCCTTTATGGTAAGTCAATACAGCATGCCCCTTACAGCGAATAAAGATCTTACCTTTAATCGGAGTTGCAAGGAGTCCTTCTATATTCCCAAACTGCCACTGGCTAAGGTCCTCTTAAATTCCACTGTTTGTTTTACTAAGCAGCTAAAAACGAATCTTGCTTGGAAGAAGCGGATCTATTACGTACCAGATATCTAGGAGTTCTCCCTTCCTTTCGTTTAGTAAGAAGATACACGAGTATAGCCTTATAGATATAAAATCTTAGAAAAACTGGTTTCTACAGGAATTTCATAGATACATAACAATATAAACACAGAATTTGCTGTATTGAGCTGTATTCAATAGTACAATAACACCTTACTCAGAGTCCTAGCGAGTCTTCTATTAGCTTAGATAGATTCAAAAGGAGTTTTCCTAGGTCTCTAAAAAGGATTTCGGGGTTTCGGCCCAAGGTAAGGGTGAGTACTGGTAAATCCCAATGACTCTTTCAAAAAGGTTGACTGGGTTAACATAAATCAGAGCTTATGGCTAATGTCACAAAAAGTCATATCATAGAAGCATCCCTCTACTTTATAGTTTGACCTCGTAACCCTTTTTAGGAGCTGCTGTGGGGTACCCCTTCTACTAATGAATGCAGCGTATTCTTATACGATAGGTATCCTTTGTATACCTTTGTATATAAGACTGCGTGCGTGCCAAAGAGATACTAACACTATATTAAAGATATAAAAAGTATGAATCACTTCCATAAGATTCATACTTGAACGCCAAGGAGGTCCGTGTGAAATTTTTGTATTATAAAAGATGTTTTTTTCTTTGTAGGATCAACTACTTCACCTTTTTCGAGAAGAGATAAAGATTCTATTAGAGAGTGCGGGGAATGCCACACATGACACAGAAACTTAAACTCGATCTATTTAACACAGTTTTCTTGTTCTAAAGTTATTAAGTTCTAAGTAACCTCTACCATAGGGACCCTACTCGAGACCAGAAATAGCAGGAATTTGAACCTGCTAAACCTTTACTCAGCTTGCAAGCGAATTCGACTATTCTAAGAGTTGCTCAATGCAAGGGATACTGCCAAGCCAAAAGCAAATAATGTTTATGTGCCCCTTTTTTATTCTCTCCTTTAGAGTGTATACCTTAAGTTTTAAAGCCAGTGTATTTTATATAATTCTGCTGGGGGCTGTAAACTAAAGGATTTCTATTTATTATCATGGGTTTTAGCTTGTGTAAGTATTCAACCTTCCGTGGTTCTGTGGGGTTCCTTATTGTGGATACAATTAGTTTTATTATAAAATCATGAAAAAGATAAAGATAGGCGGATCACAGACACAAAATTCCCAGGATATAGGGTCAAATAGCTTCAACTCATGAAATGAAATATTGAAACATCCCGTGGATTCAATTTGAGTAATAAGTTTCGAACCTTTGCATGTTAATATAAACCGGGGTGCTCTACTAGAACTTTTGGATAGTAGAACAATGCTTTTTTTATCTAAACTATTTTAGCCGTTGTTTAGTAATATTGGCTTAAGAGTGAATAGTTTAACATTTAAGTATTACGATACAGGCTTTTTCAATCAAGGAATCCTTATTTGTCTAGCTTATTTTCTGCTTGCCTTACAGATGATATGGATCTTCACACCTATTCGGATTGTCTAGACTATACAGGGTACCCATTCTTTGGTTTCCTGACTAGACGTTTTCCTAAGTTCATATAATATATAAAGGTTTTTGCAAGTAAGGTTCTCTGAAATCTGCAATTCAGTATTCAGTTTAGTTATTTGATAATATATTATTATCCATTTTGAAGTTATTAAGAATTTTGAATTATAAAAAAAAGTATTTGAGTTTTAGGGAGCTTCTGTCTTTCAAATTAGAGTCCTTGTATTTCCTCTTAGCAACTAGGAAATCCTGAAATAATAGATCTAGGGAATTCGTGAATTTATCTTAGGAAGCAAATTAGATCAACCTAAGCACAGTAGTGTGTGCCCTGTTACCTTGTTTTTCCTTCTGTTTTATCAAAACAAGAAAACCCTTTGTAAATTGAGAAGTTTCGTGACAGTTTGGTAGGTTATCCCTTTCTTTTTACGGAACAAAGCTAGTTAGTTAGATATCCTTGTTTTGTGTTTAATTAGTCAAATTGGGATACCTTCTCGTGACTATACCCCGAGAATCATTATTAGCCTCTTCTCTGTTATAAAATAGATTCTTCCTAACTTCTAGTAAGAAATCTTTTAGCTCAGATAAAAATCGGATAGCCCTTTTGTACATTTTTCGAGTTCACACTGGAATTCTCACTAGAGTAGACTACTGTTACCAAATTGAAAACCCAAAGAATTCCATTAGGTTTTCCAGCTGGCAGTTACTCTTTATAGTGGCTATAGGTCTCAATCTTTCACTAACTTGTCGAGGTTCTAGGATACTGGTTCTAGTTTGAGTTTATTCTGACTTTGACAAACTAGGATTCTCCTGGTTATAATCGCCCTTGTCTAATATTTCCTGGGCCTAGTTCAACTAGAATTCTTGTACACTTTAGTAGCTTTTCAGCAAGGTTCAGGTTTGATTTTCTCGTTTTTATTTACTGCAAACTAAAGAGATTACCTTTTTGCCTTGATGAATGACGAGTCCTCCACCAAGCGGTTTTCCCTAAAATGACAGCCTGGATCTAGTCTCATATATTCTGAGTTAGGCAAAGATATGAATATGGGAAAGCTCCTAAAATTTCACATTTTTCTTCACTTTTTATCCCTTTCATTTGATACATTATAGTTTAAAAAAAGCCCGGCGTTTCACTATATCAAAGCGCGTAATATAGTTTGAACATTAAGGAAAAGGGCCTTGCCCCGATATTGGTTGAGGAGTCATCCTGTTCTTATAGCGAATCGGTTACTATATATTTTAGATTTTCGGGACTGACACGACTCGAACCTGCAACTTTCGCCTTGACAGGACGTGATCTAACCGATTGAAATTCCAGCTAATTAGGAGAATATTACTCTATTGTATATAGGTAGTTTGGTATGTAATAGAAAGTCTTTATTAGGTATTGTTTAAGATATCTCTGTAAATGATTCTCAATGGAACAAGACATAAAATCTTGCTGGGGTTGCTCTTACTACTTCCCTTTAAATAAAGATCTTATAAAAACTCAGTTTGGAACTAATTGACTTATGTCCCTGTAGATCTTCCGCAAATCTCGCGAGCTTCTATATAAACGGATTCTGTATACCCCATGTTGGTTACTCTACAAATCACACGAAAATTCAATTCATATGATTCGAAAACTGTGTCTATTAAAGGCAAATCGAAATACTGTACACAAAAAGAGGTGCTAGAACTTTCTATTAAAGAAAAAGGAAGCTTTTTGGCATACTACGGGGTTTGAATGCCTTTATGATTACCAAGCTTTAAAAGGAAACCGGAATACTTTTCTTTTTATACCCTCTGCTTTAAGTTAAGTATGCTCGGCATATAGATATAAAAAGCGTAACTATCTAAGCAATTTCTTGTTTGACAAGTGATTCCAAGGTTAGTTGTTAGTGTTTTCTTCTAATTTGTAGTTTGTGTGTGGGTAGTAAAGCCCAGGAGGGTCAGATCAAGACTATAATAATTCCTTTTTGCTTCTATATCATAACTACTACTATCGTACTGTATAAAACCAAATCTTATAGTTAAAAGAAATAAGCATAGCACTTTATTATATTTGAATTGGAAGGAGTGCTTCCTAAGATCCCATAAGCAAAGGAATAGGGCCTTAACAGAGATTTGAAATCTATGGTTATTGCGGATACATTTTATTATTAGGAGTTTCCGACTAGTTTGCATTTGGTTTTGGAATCTCGTACTAGGTATTTGAAAGTTATTCCATCTGTTCTGTTCTTATTTATGTTGTCTAGGAATTGTCTATCTGTTTTCTGTTTGATTTAGCATGAAGTGTTTGAATTATATGTACGCATGGAATTGATTTGAGAACTATATTTATAGCTGAGATATTTCGGAATTCAAGTATCCAGGCCGTAGTTTCAATTCCAGTATTTTAGGAATACTATAAAGTTAGTAAGAAAATCTCGGGTTAGGATTCCTCCGTATATTATTCCACGGGATTTGAATCAAAAGAATAATGAAAAGGATCGCTTCAAAAATCAATGTAATTGAATTAAAGGAGCGAGAATTCCTTTTAAGAGGAGCTTCTCCTCCTATAGTATAGTTGGGTTCTTGCATCGAAATACCAAGCCATTTTTGAATGTAGAGTTGGTTTGCTCCCCATGCGCGAATTCAAGACGACTTGACCTTTATAAGTTCCCTAAAAGTTGTAATTTATCTAGCATCTCTTTACTTTACTCGAACGTAACGTATACGATAGAACTCTTATCTACAAGAGGATAAGATGCCTTCTCAGTAAACAGAAGAGCTTTCGCAGGAATCCGCATAAGATGGAAAAACTAAGGTCGTACCAATATTTTAGCCAAGCAGAGAAAGGAGTTTAGCCTAGTTACAAAAAGGGTTGCTGATATATTTCCTAATCCTGATATATAATCGAACTTAGAACTTGAAAGAATAGTCTAAAAGCAATATCCTACAAATCCTCTAAACTCGAGTAACACTTATATTTTGAAGCAATCCAAAGGAAATCTTCTCACAAAAGGGGGCTACCCTGTTCGGTTTCTCCTTTTTTTAGGAATTTTATATTATAAACACTCTTACTATCTTATGGAGCTAATGAAATTTAGGAAAAGTTTAGTTAGCTCATTCACCGAATGATTGTAACTGCTTCTATAAAAAGTCTTACTCGATTTTTTTCTATAAACAAGGGGCCCAATTGCACATGATCCTTGTGAAAACTCGTAGGTATAGAATCAAAGTTAGGACAAGATTCAAGCAGTTACTTATCTCCAAGCTACAGTAAAGCAGCAAAGCGACAAGACCCCTAGTATGATAAAGGGAGTCCTTTTTATAAGGATGAGAGTATGCTGAGAAGTTTGTTTAATGAGGGCTCTCTTGTACAAGTTTTGCTACCCTGTTGTATTGTTGCTATAGTATTCCTTTTAATAACGACCACTCGGCAATAGAATAGTCTATTAACAAATGATTGTTCAAAAGTAGGGTTATGAGAAAATATTAGAATAGTCCTCGATCCACGCAGTAACGAAAAAGGATTTGTAGATTGAAGTATAATGAGTCTCCCTTGTTACATTAAACAAGGGTTCTGGGATAATAACTTATGCAGCCCCGTCTACGAATAATGTTTTTCGGAATAAGATAAAGGTTTTGTCAGGTATATCTTTAATTAATCAACAAAAGAATGTAAAGGTTTAAACCCCGGCATTCGACTTAAGGTGAGAGTTTTACTATACTTAATAACAAAAGCTAGAATAACTCGTCAACATAATCTAAAAACAAAGAAAACCTTTTCAAGTTCAGTATAGTGCGTGCAGTAGTATGGGGGTCCAAAACGGATACAATTTAAGACAGAAAGAACTCAAAAAAAAATTACTAAAAGACTTTGAGTTACACATGTCTGGAGTTAGAATTTGTACAAGATGGGAGACTAGAAACATCTCTTAGGTAGGCTAGTTCTAGAAAAAGGGGTCTCTATTATCTTCTACTATTAGATTCATCTTAGCGGAAATTCTTGTTTACAAAAGAGAATTTTTCTTAGCCGACCGCTTTTGCCTAGCTAAGAAGCCCCTCACTGCTTTTTGAAAACTAGTCCTGTTTTCAGATCTATTTTGGTATGCAATGATTCTCATTTTTTAGGATTTATAACACCTATCAGACAACTCAAAACCTTATGACATTTTATACCCCTACTCCTTGTGCGTATTAGCATTATTGTATTTCAATACTTAAAGAATCACTTAAAAGGTGTACTTTTCATGTAATATCCAATTAAAACTGGGGTGGTCCCAAGGGGAGAAGAATAGGACTAGCACGATAGACAAATTCTCTATATAAATATAAGATATTGTATAAGTAACAATTTTATCACTCCTAATTTGTTTGTTTGAACCTATAAATTGCCCGGTTAGAACACTAATTTCGAATGGTAAGAGTCGTTGGTTCAATACTAATAAAGAAATCTCAAACAAGATCCCCTTTTTTTTTCTTTTTAGAGTGCCTAAAAAGCGCACTGGCTACTCCTTTACAAAGAATTCTACTAGATTTTTTTCCTTGAAACTCTTTAGAACAGAGTGGTCATTAAGTGAATGGCAATCCATTTGTTTTTACAAATATATTAATAGAATAGGTATCTGTAAAGCAAGTTAATAGCTGGACCATTATTGGAAAAGAAGTATGTCTGATTAGAGTAGGAACATACCCTAGGATGCCTCTTTTGATAAATATTAGAAAAGGAATCGAATCCTCGTGATAACTAATACAAGAGCATAATTATAACCGGGTTTCCATATTTGAGGATACTCCAATATAACCACAATCTACTTTATTTAAGTAATTCCAGCAAAGCCTTTACCGTTGAACCCAGAGTCATACAGGTGGGTGTTAATCTTCTTGCTTTTAGAAGAAAAAGTGAAACTATAAAGAAAGTTTTTAACTTGAAATACTATGTCGATCTTAGAGATATGAGGCCCTTCTTTGAAATATAGTTTCAGTTTATATATGATAACCAGGTAGACAATAGGGGCAATTTAATAATTACAAATAAGAAATCCGAGAAGTTAAATAATAAACATAAAACATATATTCTAAACCCCAACGGGGACGACGTCCTAAAGGAATTCCTCTTCGTCCTGACTGGAAAAAAGGAGGGAGACTTCAAAACTAATAAGCATTTTCGAAACTTTAAACAAAGGTCATAAAAAGTAAAGAAACCAATCCACGTTGACAAGCGCAAAACAGGCTTTGGACTTAAACCCTGGTATGAAAGTCTTATATATTTCCGGGTTTTGGTCTTACTTATAAAGGATAAAAACTCAAATATACAAAGGGTTTACAGTAGAAGCTTTTGCTAGAGTCTCTTTTTCTTAGTATCGGGGTAAATACAGAAGGTTGAGCGGGAAGACTTTATTTATTTGTGTATTTGTATTTTAGTTAAAAGCAGTAAGGAAAGGCAACTCCTTTATAGCTATCTACTGCTAAAATGTATACTATACAGTAAGACTAAGGCTGCAGTAAGAGAGTAATATGAAAGTGAACAGGGTACAGAATGCAGGAATACAGGGGGGTTCTAATCTCATAGGACTAATAAGACCAAGAAATCTAGACTCTCCGGAGTAATCAATTTCCTTAGATTTTTACCTTATAGTATTCTAGTAACCGATCCTAATAGTTTTCTTTCGTAGACCTACTCCGTACCTAACCTAAAAGGAACATGCAAGCCAGTAAAACCGCGCTTAATTCGTATTCTTTGGGTTCTAAGTGCTTTATTAAGTAACCCAGTTGGTCCATACTCTTGTAGGGACTGGAAAGGCAGCAAGACAAGTAAAGATCCTTCTTTTGATATTATTACCAAATGAAGCTCTTTCTTTCTGGGTCTCTTGAGATAAGAAGGTACACCGGAACTCTTTAATATCTAAGGCAAATTCCGTTTGTGAAAATCCCTTTTCTCTTTCATAATCATAAAGCTCATTGACTTGCTTCAATACAAAGAGAGTGGAATTGCTTTTACTTTTTAGAAGGGGGCGCTAAAGTCCTAGAAAGACCCATGCTGGAAAATGGCGAGATTCATTCCTAATTTTCTTATTAGAACTTCTAAAATCTATACAAAAGCCTGAGGAATTGTTACTACCTTCTTAAACAAAAAGGAAAGAAATCAGTTTCTGCGACTATACGGAGGTTCCCAGATTAAGAGAGTCCAGACCTTCTAAGCTTATGCCCATTACTGATATAGATATATCGGTTCGACTGAGTAGAACAACAATGCAAAGAATTCAATATTATAGAGTGTATTCCTATCCTAAAGGTATGCTAGACTATCAAGCAAGAATAACTGAAAGAGCTGTCTTAGCAAGCAACGGACTGTGTGATTTCCTAGGATTAGGGAGTTCTAAAAGAGCAGGGAGGATTTAGAGTCAAAAGTACTAATCCGTTTCAGGAAAGTCTGAGTCACTATTAATATTTACGTCTGAAGATATTCTAAATTCTTGACTTCAAAAGGCAAAAGGTATAACCGAGAGCCCCGCTTTAGCTAGGTAATCCCCAAGCGGGGGTTATAGGATAGGGAAAAGTATCCAAGAGGCGTACCCTTGTCAATTCGTATATATAAATTGGATATCAAAGTTGTCTTTTAATTATGTACAATACCTTAAGCCCTTTGCTTGGCATTGTAGGTTTTTTCACTATTATATTGTCTAAGGGGCCCTTTCTAGAGCTTAGATCCTTTTTCCTATTCTGGCAACTCCTCTTTGCCTGACCAAAGGAAATTCTTGTAACTTAATAACTTTCCATTTTTTGTATTTGATATTGGAACTTTAAACGGATAACGGGGCTTTCTCACTTGTTCGGATAGACATGCTTGGAAATTTCTTCTTTGTAGTACCCATTGAGTATGGCAGGATTTTTTCAGAGTATTTTTTTCTTATATTGTTTTTACTAAGTCATTCACGCGTTTAGAATGGAGATATACAACAAAGCAGAATTCTAATGTATTTATTAGACTTTAATATAACAAGGATTCTTATGAATACAGGGTCGAAAAAGCCCTTTTCAATTCAATCGAGAAAGGAGTTTTTTCCCTCAAAGGGGTTTCTTGTGCTATTCTTTTATATTCTTACTAGGAGCACTTCTAAACCATTAAATCGAATTAATGTCTACCAAGCGCTCTAACAGGATTAAATACTGATATCTCCTCTTACTCAATTTAAATAAAAGAAAACTCAGCTAAACGTATCGGGAATTTGTAGCCCTTTTAGTAACATGTGATAGAAACTTCCTCGTTTTCTTCACGTGAAATAGGAAAAAAAGTATATACACCGGTGCCCAAATTACTATAAGTTATAAGGGATTCATTTTATCCCGGTAAATAGACAGGGCTTCCGCGGTTTTTCAAAATAGAAGATATCAAGTACCTAAATAATTGGCTCTAAAGTACTACAAAGAATCTAAAATCCGGTTTCTAGACTAAAAGTTACACTTTCCCCTCAAGGGAGAGCCTTAAGGCGTATTCCTTTTCGGCACAAAGAATCTTACTAAAAAGACTTTGACTTTTAACTAAAATACCCGTTTTTGTATAACTAAACTCCCCTTAGGAAAGAAATAAGTAGAACAGGTTCTGTGTTATTTTTTTCTAATGTAAATAGTTTTTTGAAGTACTCTGGGAAAAGAAATCTTAGGAATTTGAGTGTAGGAAAGCCTTCCTTTTTCAGTTTCAGGGAGATTCTTTACTTTTAGGGCTTTTGGACAGAGAATACAAGTACCTAAATCTCGGTTAGTCTCTCTGCTAGGGTTCTCTTTACTCCTAGTACAATCTCTAACTCCAAGATGAGAGCTTTCAGGAAAAAATCATACAGAACAAGGTCCTGAAGAAGAAAGTCAATCACTAACAATACGAAGTTGGCTTGGCTTTAAGGTAAAGAAGTTCCTCCGATTTGAGGTTTTACAGAAGAATAAGATTTTTCAGGAAGAGTTATAGGCTACCATTTGTATTTTTTAGAGCCTGTTTATCAAGATGCTAGAATGATTCCGATCTAGTAATGGTGTTACATAAACCAGATTCTTTATCTGAGATTCCTAACTCTAATCTTGTAAGACTAAGCTCTATAGGTAGCCAGCAAAGGACATAATCCTAAACCGATTCCATTTCCTTTAGTTCTTTGGATTCCCCGGAACTCTATTAATCAGGGATTGAACCTCTTTGTAAGCAGTAGATCTTACAGTTGCTCTTTGTCCTGGTAAAGAATTGAAGCTCTTATCGAAGTGAAGCGGATGCCAGTCCTTTACACTAATGTCTTATGCTTTTGCTATTAGTAAGGTATCTCGCTTTAATATTAGTTACTATTCCTTTAGTATTCTTGAGTATTTGTATTAGTATTTCCTTTCTAAAGTGTTCAAGATTCTAATGCTTATGATGGTCCTGATGCTAGAAAGCTTTATTCCGATAATTTGACAGTACAGCTAAAGGCATATCCGCTATTAGGCGCTGAGAATAGTCTTTAAGTGTTTAAGTAAAGGTTCCAGTTTCAAGATCAAGATATAGATATTCTCGTGTAAGCTGTAGATATTTAGAGGATTGATTCTATTTGGTTGCAAGGAAAGTTGATCTTGATAAGGTTGATTCCGATTCAGTTAAGTGTATTGAGTATTGATTTGCTAAAGGAATTTTAAAAGATAGAAACCTGATTTATCTTCTTTAGAGGAGAGTCCTATAAGTTTGTGGAAAAGGAAGTATTCCCATGGAGTATAGGGATCCCAGGATTAAGATCTTGTAGGCGTAGCATTGTCTTGAGCTTATAACAAAGGCGAGCTTGCTTGAGTCTTAATGGAAATGAAAAGCTGTAGCAGCTAGATACCTATTTGTTCATTCAGAATTGGGATTCCTAGGATACGATAAACTAAATAGTATTGGAATGCCCATGTCTGCGGTGTTGCTAAAAGACTCCAGAGAAATGGTTTCTTAAATTGAGAGCTAGGATTTATAGAATATAGTTTAGCAATAGGAAATCTTTTATTTCATTTAGCACTTGGCGAAGTGTAGCTCTAAATTAGAGGAGTTAAAGTCTAAGATAAGTTAATGACTCAGTTTGCTAAAGATCTATCTTTCTTAATTGTCGAAGAAGGTTAACTAGTAAGGGGTTAGGACAAGTGTTGCTAGAACCAAAGTAGGAGTTTCTTACTGTTATGTTAGGATTTAGACCCTTTGGTCATGGTACGAAGTTCAACTTTTATCTTGATTCAGATCTAAGTGGATTGTGCAGCTAAAGAAACAGAATTCCATACTTCACTTAAAGAGTTCCTGTTTAGTGAGTTTTTGATGAAGGTGTAAATGTATTCCGGGTATTGGGAAGGTGTTCTTGATAGCCGGTCTAGATAACCAGATTCTCGAGTCTAAGCTGATAAGCCTGGTAAACTGGTAAAGGAGTTCTTGTTATTACTATTCTGTAAAGAACTATTCAGTATTCTTAGTATTGTATGGATTTGACTTACTGTCAATTTAGGTACTTTTCTTAGCTTGACTCAGTACCTGACTTACTTACTCTTTTGACTTGTTCATCAAGGCCTTGGTTTAGGAGTCTTTGCGGCTATACTTGAATTGAGATTGAGATAGGATCTCAGGATTTTGTTAGTTTCGGTTGTTGCTGAGAGTTGAGTACCTTTGTTCTTTTAATTGAGAGTTGTTTCCAGTTTAGTACCGTTTGAGATTTTGAGGACCTTATCTTTCTCAACTATTTCTTTAAAGTCAAGTGTTCCTTAGGATTCATTGGAACTATAGCTTTTCATAATTGTTAGTGAAGTCTGTCTAGCAAGAATTTGGAGTGAATTCATTGTTATAATGGATACCTGGCCGACAGCTAATGGATTTAGTAAAGTTCCTGGATATTCCGTAAAAGAAGAACTCAATTAAAAAAAGGAATTGTTGTAATTTGTCTTTTGAGGATTCCTAATTGGATAATTTCTTGAGTTTCCTTTGGGTTTTTGTATTCAGGTTTTTTTAATAAAAGAGTCAAGTTTTTGGAGTAGATTGTGAGGTGTTGTATCTATAATATACTATACATAACCCAGGATGTTTACTAGATGTATTTATATACTTATACTTCCAAGGCTTTATCCTCATGTAACGATAAGCTGCATAGGACATGAGAATATTTCCTTACCTTTAAAAGAGTTACTTTAATAACTACTTTTTAGTACTTTCTACCAGTATTTGCAGGTTAATGAAAACTGTGATAGACTTTAGGTTTATGCTGTCTTTATTTAATTAATCCATAGGTCCGGATAAAGGGTTGCAGCCTTATTTCCCTCTTTCTTTTTTTCTGTTGTTGTGAGTCAGGTGAAAGTTTTTTCCCTTTTAGATATTCTGGGTAATTTGTACTTTTTTATAGCCTTTAAGGGGTTCTTGTTTTTCTAGTCTGCAAGCTTTACTTTAATCTTTATAATGAGTATGGATCCCAGTTTTCCTTGCAAAGGGTTTAGCAAATTAGTAAAAGGCAATTCAATTGAATAGATGAAATAGAGAATGATAAATAGGGTTAAATGTATAATAGCTTACAGAGTACCTAAACTGGCAATAATTGATACTTTAGAAGGTTGTTTTCGCGTAGATTCCTTTTCTTTAGCCTTTCCCTTATTATTTGTTTATTTGGAAGTCTTTCTCATGAAGTAAAGGTGTTCACAAGATTCTATTCTAAGGAGTTGCTTCCTTGTGCCCTTTGTTCTAGTAGTATACCAAATAGAGTAAGTGAATAAGTATAAGAAATTATAAACTGGAGTATTTATTAACTAGGTTTAATTGGAACTATAAGAAAAATCCTTTGTTTTATGAGTTCTAAAATTATCCTAACTGGCATAAGGCTATTCTGGATAGAAATGATCCCTATTCAATGTTCTGGGTCGGTGAAATGGATGTATTCAGGATTCTTGTAAGGTATACTCCTCATAGCACAAGAGGCATTATATCCTTAAGTGGAACTCTAACATCTAAGAATAATCAATTAGAAGGACTTTCCTATATTATTTAGAACAAGTAATACAGTAATAGATACAACCTAGCTAGAGACATTAGCATTAGCTCCAGTAGAACAGTGAATACGGGTCTTTCTTCTATTTCTTATAACTCCTACTCCTAACTTTTTGAAACTCCTATAGATCATAAGAAGTCCTATTTCTTTTCTAAAAGCGGGTAGATTCTAAGTCAATCTGGAGTCTAAAAGGCTTCAAAATAACCAGTTTAAAAGGCTGCTTAACTCCAAAAGTTTAGGGGTTTATAATCAAAGCTTAGCAGTAAAGGTAGTTTAGGCAAGGGAGTAGTGATTCTCATTTCAGGTTTTGGAAGTTAGCTGACATTGATGGTAGAAAATGATTTTGTCTGAGAATATAGACCATAGTAAGATTTTATAGTTCTTGATAGATTAGGATTTGAGTCTCTTTGTTCAAGGTACGAAGTGTTTCTTGATTCCATAAGCTTATAGCTGGTAAAGGAACAAGATTGCATTCTTTAAAGGGTTTTTGAGGTTCCTGATTTGGGTAACTTAAACTATAGGAGCTTGCCCGGAACTCTATTCCTAGGATAAGAGAAACTAACCAGATACTTATTTATTGAACCTCTAAATTCTATATATTCTGGAGAATTTTTATTAGTATTCCTTTCGGAAGGTAGCTTTGGAAGGTGAAAGCTTTCTAGGCCAAGGCTAGGGAAAAACCTTAGCTATTTTGAGTCTAATGAGAATAAGATATGTCAGTAACAGCAGTAACAACTCCAAATGTTTAAGTCCTAGCTTTCCAAACCGGTATAGAAGACTCAGATTTTCTTTCCTTTTTAGATGAGAGTAGAATCCTAAGAATTCTAGTTAGTAGTAATTCCTTGTAGGCTGAGCTAAGGAGTTCGTGTAGCAACATTGAGTGAACCATTTCAGGCATTTATAAGGATTCCCTGAAGTAGTATACTGGTGGGAATTAGAGGATTAAGGAATATACCAGGAGCTAATTCCTGTAAGTTTCTATCTTGATTCCGATCTAGTAAAGAAGTTTGAAGATAATGTATTCCTTTGACCAGATATTTCTAGTATTTCACTTTGAGTTAGGCTTAGGATAGTTTACTTGAAAGGGTTGCTTTCTTTTGAGAAGGTTACCCATTTATTAGTCGATGGGTTTCTATTTATGAAAGTGTTTCAGATGGGAGTTAATGAACAGGATGTCCTCAGGGCACCTATTTGTGTTGTTAAGAGCTTTCCAGTTTAGGTTCTTAATCTTAGAAGTTTAGGGATTGTAGCTTTCCTTAGAACCAAAGAACCAATATCAAACCCTCTTAGTAGTAACTATTTAGGAAAGAGCTCTAAATTCTTGTTGTTGTCAAAGCTGCTAAGGATTTTATTCTTGCCGTTGTGAGATTCCTAAGAATTGGTAACAGATAGTTTAGGAACTCTCTAAATTGTATTAGTTCTATTCTTGGCTTAGCTAGTAAATCCGAGTCTTATAATGGAAAGGAATGTCCTTTAGCAGAGTAAGATTGAGAGTTTACCTTTCCTTGTTCGGTCCCTTACTTCAATGGAATTACTTTTTGAAATATAGGGGAAATAGGCACAGAGAGTAAGGCTTAGATAAATACCTTTTATTAGGAATTGATGCGACTCGAACCTGCGGGCATTGGGTTCATCTGACAGTGTTCTACCTCCCTACTCTGCACGAATTTCCTGTAGAAGTATCTCGAGTCAAGAGTTTCTTTTTACTGTACTAATGAATGGGTTCCTAAATAGGGCTGAAATATCCCAGAATATCTAGATTTATAATTTGAAAAAGAGTCTACTTTTGGTCTTTTCGCAAGGTTTTGCTCTTATCGGGTTTAAAAAAGCTACTAATTATTACTTTTACTGTAACTTGAGGGTGGTCTATACTTCTGAAAGAATTGACTTATTTATATTATATTGCACTGGAGTACTTCCCATTCGGAATGGATCTTATAATCATTTCTCTCACTGGGTTCGCTTACTCGGATAAGCTGTCTATAATTAGATATTATACTTTGTGTACATAAAAAGGACACTCATATACGAGCAGTTTCATTCAAGAGAAGAGTAATCTCTCTTAGTAACTAGTACAAGCGTTTAGAAGTCTTGGTAAGTAAATGCTTAAATACAGAAATCTCTATTAGTTATTAATCCTTTTGGCTGGGCAGAGGGACTTAGTATCAATTCTCAACGGAACTTTACTGAATTTTACTCTGTAAAAACTGCCCACAAGACTTCAAAATTCACAACTCCCGCCGGAAAGTATTCCCTAGCTAGGACCTCTTCATAAAACCCTGTATCTTCTCAGGCTGGGGAAAGTTACAAGATTTTATTGTACAAACGTTATCAAATACTTCTTCTAAACAAAAAAACAGCCTTTTTACTTTACGAAGTTTTAACAACTAAGGGCTATCAACCCGTTTTGTATCAAGCCAACCTGTCTAGAACTGCCAGTCCCCCCAAAAAGGAGTTTTGTCTGCTAAAGAGAATTCTTTAAGCAAGTACGGAGATTAATCAAATATCTCTGGAAGCCCCAAACTTACCTTCAATTTACCATATTCTTACTTTGCCTTATAATAAAAAGGAAGTTTCCGGGGTTTTATACTGTAATTCAAATAGACTACTCAATTCTCGGTTAAGCCGGGATCCGCTTTTTGATTAAGCTTTCGAACTGGCCTTTATTAGCCTTTATCTAAGTGCCAAGTATCAAAACTCTTTAAGAGAAAAAAGAATCTAGTTACAAAAAAGTATGCAACGTGGGTTGGGTACAAAGTCTTCATGTATTCTCTTTTTCTATTCAATATAGCCGTGGCTTGAATATTAATCCCAGGATTCCACAATTCAGTTTAATTACGGGATAGCCGTAAAGCCGACTTATAAAAAAAAGACTCCATTTCAATTATACGGGTATAAGGGGCTCCTTCACCTTTCCTTAAAAAAACTAACCCTTACTTCAATTTTTATAAAGCCATAATGAACTTAAAGGTGTTCCGTACCCTCGATATATACGGATTATTTACAATTTGGAAGCTGTGTCATAATCAGGATAGTCATAAGGGCGGAATCCAGAGAAGTAGCTCCCCAATAAGAGCCCCCTTCTAGGTTTGCTAAATTTCTATTATTTAAAACCCGAGGATTACTGTATAAATACAGGAGTCCCCTTAAATATGCTAAATCTTTTTTAGTTTAGTCTTGATATTTATTATGGGGAATCGCAGCTACTTTAGAGTACACATTTTCGAGCTGAGGACTCATTTTCTTTACTTATTGAGGTTTACTAAGGATCCGGGATAAACTACAACTGCAATATGAAAATGCCTGAAAAATAGAGGAATTTTTTAGCAGACAATAACATTAAGAAACTTAGAGCTCTCTAACGATTTAAAGATAGGAGAAGATTTACCTTAGACAATAACGAGGCAAGCAAAGACCAACACAGTTATATCTCTATCGACTATTTGTACAATCTTTATAGGATAAGGACTTCCTGAGATTCAATTATCTTATGAAAATCGGGAGACTGAGGATTCATTATGAATTTTGTAATTTCTGCTGGCTAAATTATTTACTCGAAAACACAAAAGGGAATTCTAAATTGACGAATATACCCTAAGAGAATGTAGTAGTGAAGTCGGGATATATTCAAATGAGATTCAACTTTTCCCGGCAGAGTGAACTAAAAAGTGTCTAAAAAGCCTGAACGATTTCTTAAGTAAGATACACAAAGCAAAGTCGGATATTAAAAGTACAACTTTTATTTATTTATTTTATTATCTAAAAGTACGCATTCTAGTTAAAGTTTCTTATAGTAATTCTTGCTAGTTTGAACCTCCTTGAGTAGTATAGGAGCTCTGGAGTCCTTTAGAAGATGTAATTACTTTATTTAAGATGAAAAAAACCAGTCCAAATTCTATTTACTGGATATTCGCTATAGAGAATTTGATATCCTAGTAAGACCTCTCCTTAACTTTAAAAATGCATTCTGGTCTGTGAACTCCCAAAGTCTTAAGATCATTAAGAACCCCGCTTGATAAAACAAGGCTATCTCGTGAAACAGAGTTTATCTGGGATAAAGAAAGGCTAGTAAGAAAAATTCCATGGGGTTCTTAGTCGAAACTGGGTACCAAATTCAAACTTAGTAAATTGATTACTCGGATACTTGTATAATTCCTAAATTAGGGAAATGTCTCTACAAGTATAGCTACAATTAACTTCAGAGGCGCGCTGGCTAACTCTACAAAGATATGACTCTATGATTTAAGTCTATATTATAAAAGAAATCTTTCCACTCCTGTAGAGTCCTCTTTAATCTACTTTTTAGTAACATATTTTAAGAATTTTTTGTATATCTAGGCCTCCTAGTTGCTAGAGGTTTATCTTATATAAGATAAGAGTGGAAATCCTTTACGTTTTTCGAGTGGTAAAGCACGGGTCCGTTTTATTGTCATACAAGGGTTCAAATCCTACAGAGCGCGATTCACTTCTTCCTAAATTTTATAGGGTATGCTTTTATTATAAAAACTAGGTATATAGGAATTCGACAAAAGTCAAAACATTCAAACTAATAGTAACCAAAGGACTCTTTTATTAAGCGGGGTACAAGATATGTTGAAAAGTATATTAATGAATATTACACAAGAATTCAACCGTAGGTCAGTCAAGAAAAAGCTTTATCTTACTAAGCATTATAGGATCCATGCATTTAGGAGCTACATTACTCAATTTTATATAAGAGACCCCGGGACTCGCTAGTATACTTCCTAAAATAGCAAAGTCTTTTTAACAGATATCTATAATCCGAAAGCAGGCATAAAAAACCTGTAGCAATACAGGCAATACCCCTACCTATTTATTAGACGTCGGCTTTCAAAAAGACAAGAATAACTACACTTTAATGACTTTATAGACTATGGAAAATAGAAGAATACTTATAATTTACCACCCGTAGTAATCGAGAAGTTAAGATTTCCATATTTAATCATTCAAAAAGCTACCATTTTAGGAACTATCTGGGGTACACAGATTTAAGAAATCTGCAGTTTGACCCTAAAATTTTAACTTTATTTCTATTAATTGAATTAAGAAGTTCTTTAGTAGTCTTAGATCTAGACAAAGTTGATAGGGAGTGCTTCCTAAATTTTTAAAGAAACGTAACTCGACTGGCAAACATGAAAGCTCTATCTTTAACCAGGCACTCTAGTACCAAAAATCCAAAGCTAACGGATAGAGTTAGTGTTCTAACCTAAATAGTAAGGGCAGCATATTTTTAGGTATCCCTGGGCTTTTAGCTTTCATTTAGTAATTCAGGATATAGTATATTTTACACTGAATCACTTGTTCAATGCTTATATATTTATAATTATTATAAGGGACGCCATTTCTCTCGATTGAACGCGCCTTTTAGTTAAGTATTATAAACTAATATAGAGAAATCCTTTATATTTCCTCAACCCCTAAATGCTTAATACTTTCCTCTTATAGGTCTCTTAAAATAACTAATTCCTACTTAAACCAAGTCAAACAAGCTATATTCATGTCAATATTCTTTAGAAAGCGCCTTTTCCTAACAACTGAATCTATTTTTCTTGCGTTAAGTTAAGTAAAAAGCCAGCATTGAAGAAGCCAAGTACTAAAGAAGCTCCCCTAGCTAATTTAGACTATTCTAGTTTATTGCTACTAAATCCCCTGTAACTAAATCAAACAAAAAGCTTTACTTACAAAATACATTCCGCAATTTAGAACTCGAAAGCACTGATTATTTCAAAAGCCTCCAGAAAAAAGAGGAAAAAGAAGTTGTTAGTTTCTACTCCATACCCGTGTTTTTACTCTAGTCGAAAACCTGCCTTACATACAGAACTAGAATCTCTTAATACGCAAGGAAAGACGACTTTCGGAGTAACACCTTATTTAATAAAATCATGGGACCCCTTTATTGATGGAATCTGGGAACCCTTGTCAAAAGCACCTACTATCTATCTCAATCTTTGAAGGCTACGTTCGCGCATAGAATTTATTAAACAGCTCCAGGACTCAAGGAGCCGTAAATGGGCAGTCACCCCCTTGCTTTGTAGACCCTATTTATTATTACAAAAAAAAGAGAAGGTCTTCCTACTTATATACGTAAACCTTTGCCAGGTCTCAGTTAATAATTACGTATTTTATTTAAGGAAGAATTCCTTTTTGCTTTTAGGAAAATTCAGGAACTCCTCTTGTTTATAACCGCCTTTTTTCTTAGAACAATCGACAGTAACGGGTCAAACCCAATCGGGGGGGGGCAATACTCTTCAATTCCTGTCCTGGGGAAATAAGTTACATTTAATTCCTTACTACTCTTTATTTGAGTCTCTTGCAATTACCAGGATAAAGATCTGGTCGGTTGTTATTCAGTTTACTCTATTATATTTTTTATTGAGCTCCTTTAGAAAGAAATTTCCTAGAGTTAAGCTTCTCAACCTGACTTTTCAATTAAAGAAATTATTAACAAGTATTCCTTTTTAGAGGGACTTTTTTTCAAACATAGTGAAATAACTCTTAAGAGTAGCTCTAGCTTAGAAGCTCGACCTTCCGTAAATAAAAAATGAAACTAATCTCAAGAAGAGGTTTCAGTTAGAGTAAATTCGTAAAAAAGTAAACCCTTTTTTGTAGTTGAACGCTTCTGTTTGTGAAAAGCAAGGATCTATTTCCTGCAATTCGTAGTTTATGAATTGTATAAAATGAAATTGATATCCTGTTAACTTAGAAAGGGGTTCCGACTTAGTGAGATCCTATACTAAGTTAATAAATAGAGAATACATAACGAGTTTCCCAGAGTACTAGAAAAAAGGAAAAACTGATTAATGGATAAGGGACTCCTTTTCTTATAATAATAAGGGTTGCTTTCTTAAGAGAAATGCCTATACTATAGGGGCTCCTCTTTAGAGTCTTTTTGAAAAAGAGATTTTAAGTAAGCTATTATATATATGAGTACTTAGTTGTAAGGTATATAAAAGATTTCTTATGGTTCGAGTATAGCTGCTAGAATAGGCTTTTTAACTACTTAAAAAGAGTCTATATTAGTATTATTTGAACCACCCAGCGAGACCTAGGAATGTCGACAAAATTTTATGATATGGTAAAAATCTCTTATTTCGACTGCCTTGAAAACTTTCTGGATCTTACTTTGGTTAACTCTCGACTGGAACCTTTGAAATGGAAGACTTCGGGTTAACGCTATAACTTGAGCATGGCTTTTGGAAACAAACGATTATAAAAACCCGGTAATTAAGCAACTTCTATAATACTTTAGGAGTCCTGAGAAATCCCGTGGGACAAAGGGCTATTTCATAAATGATTGAATCTTACGTAGTACCCTGCTTATTCCTTTAAGTCGGCTTTTTGTTACCTGATTAGGGGCTTTCTTATGTAGATCAGTCTGTAAAGCGAGTTGAATAAAGTAGTCTTTAGTTAGTGTATAGTTACGTGATTTCGCTTCGTTTAGATACCCGGCATAAGGAGATAACTAGGCATCCTTTCTCTAGGGAGTGCTCCCTTCTCGAATTCGTATTACTTTTATTCTATTTTTTTTATATCATTATAATTCTAAAGTCTTTCAAAATGTAATCACCAAGTAATTCTTGAGATTTACATTTTTTGAGTTACTCTTTATGGGCCATCCTCTTTGCAGTCAGTAATCAAGAGTTTTTCCTTGTTTTCTGTTCAGGCTGGACTAAGAGATCTAGAAGCACAGAACAAGATGTTTGTTTCTCACTCTGGCTCTTATAAAAGATACAACTAGTTATAAGGAGAGGTTTCAATCCTCTTTTGGAACGAAGACAATAAGAATTAAAAATGGAGTCTCTTTATGCAATTATGTAATTCAAGATCCACACCAAAGTCTTTCTTGTAACTAATAAAAGATACCAAACTAAACGCCTTCTTCTATGACTGAGGGATGGAAAGGTAGCGATTCAATGCGATTGAGTACTATGATAACGCGACTGAACAACACTAAGCAAGCTATCTAATTTTATATTCCAGTTTCGAAACACATCAAGTCAGAGTACTACTCAAATACGAATCAAATCATAAACCTCTAGATCATAAACATACACAAGATATCAAATCAAAAGCTTCCTCACCAGTATACAAGGAGGAATAACCAAACCCACACCGGCGAAGTGCCAATACCAAGCAGCCTATCTCAAATCCGACATGATGAGCTTTGTCATAACAAAGTCATTTTTTACACTAGTCGGCTCTAACCTTTGCACCTCATTGTTAAAACATGAGTGCAACACTTGCATCTTTTTCATTTTATGCTTAAGATTCTATAAGTTTTGGATTACGTAATCCGTTATTTTACTCGAGCATCTGAGGGTTTTAGTACTCTTTCAGACGGATACTAGCTTTGTTTGATAATTTTGAGGTGCCTACTTTATTACGTCGCAGTTCAGCGAGGTTTTAAAGCTTGAATTTTGGCACAAAACTAGACTCTCAAGTCTTCTTTTGCTAAGAGTTTTTATTATGACTTTACTTAAGTGTTTAAGGCTTTCTTTAGCCTAACCTTTGTGCTGGATTTAAGAATAAGACTCTAATTCGGAATATAGAATCAAGGTCTTTTTTATTAAGTAATTATAATAGTTATCAAACATAAAGAGTTATTCCTTCTCGTTTGAATACTTGTAATTGGGTTCTTTAAGAACTGAAATAGCTTTTCGATTATAGTAAATGAAACAAAGCCCAGGAACCTTTTTTTAGGTTTTGGATTCAACATCCTCTTATTAAAACGACGGATCTAACTAAGTATATTGCTAACAATTGGGTAATTCCAATATACTTGCCTCACGCCTTTTAGCCTCCTCCGTTTCAAACTAGAAAGAAGCCCGGCTCTGGTCACCAAGCAAGACTCCTCTTTATGTATACAGCCAATCTTGAAACCCATTGAAAAGTAAGAGATTTTATCGGAGGACTTTCCTTTTTTCATTTTACTGAGGGGTATTTATCTCCAACTAAAAACAATTTGAGGAAAGATGTTACAACGGTTCATATTTCATTTCGTGTTTAGTTCCTTTTTTTAATCCCCTTGTTTACATTTACAACCCTAAAAAATGGAAGATATGCTAGAGCCCATTGAGAAGCAATCCCTCTGAACAGCTTTAGATATAGGTATCCTTTATTGGACTACTTTAACAGTGCCACGAAAAGTAATGTAAAATCTGAAGATAGGGGAACCCCTATAGTAACAGAGGATACGTTGAGAAATCTGCAATACTACACAGGAATAAGGGTTCTTTATATATAGAAGATACTTGTCCTACTTGCACTTATTGGAATTCTTTACGCAATAAATAACAGATAGATAAAGTGAGTTAGGCGAGTCCCTACATCATATTGAATACCATAACTCTAAAAATAAGAGACAGAAATCCTTATTGAATACGGCAATTTTGACGTAGTCCTTTAGCAAGCAGGGGTACGTCATGGAGTCATTAAAAGCCGTCCGCTCAATTGAAAAATATAACTAAAGCGTTGAACTAACACGCTATAATATTCTCGCTTCTTTATTTTAATTCACGTATTTTCCGGGGCATTCCGCAGTGATAAAGAAGAGGGGTTCTCCGAATCAAAAACTCTAGGGGATTACCCAAGTATAAATATAAATAAAAGATAACTAATAGAAAACTGCATTTAGAAAAAGCACTTTAGCATACCTAGGTTTCCTCGATAACTGAAGGGTCCTAGGCCTGGGATTTGTACTACTCATATCTGCTTTCCTTTGCGATTTTTTTGTGAGATGTAGAATCCTTAAAAAATGCTCCTGTTTACTAATAGTAAGAACTCGGGCAGTAGTATATACGACTTCAGATACAGAGTTTAATACTTAGATATACTCATTTTTTGGTACGAGAGAAGAACTAAGAGATTCCTAACTAAAAGACTAAAGAGTAAAAGCAGGACTTCTAAAAAGAGTATATGCGCTTAAAACAGGATTCTATATGGATAGGAGGCCCCGCTTCAAGGCATATCCCTGCTATACTTTTTCTTTTCGAAATTCATTCATTAATAATGGGTATTGGGTACATTTTTAGTAAATGGAATAGTCTACGCGGTATACTTTCGAAAGCATCCGGCTTTCTTTTTATCCTAAAATTGCTATTTTGTCAAACCCCGGCAAACCCTATCATTATACAATCCTTCACGTTACAAAAGGTTGTTAGGATATTATATCTTCGTTACCAGGATTTATAACACAAAGAATCCATGAAGAGAAAGTTCTTATATCAGAAATACGTATAAATTCTATCGATTTTACAATTTTTTGATAATATAAATGCTTCTTATACCTCTCTAAGTCTTGATAGCAGCTATCCCCTCTTTTCTTAGCCAAACCTTTCCCTTTTTTTTGACCCTTCCTTGGATCGTCTTGTTGACCTTTATTCCTATCTATACTTAACTAGCCAACCTATAAGCTTCTTAATGAAAGCTCGTAAAACCACACTAAGATTCATAATGTCTCTGCTCTACAGCCTACCCGTTTTTGAAATGGACAGCCTTGACTCGTTCAATTTTCAACCCTGGACTTCACTTTTTTAATTTCAAAAAAATATAGTAAGGCAATTTGGTGATCAACTTTGAATACCTCAACAAGGGGCTCTCGGTCTAAATTTGTTAATAAAAAATCAAACTATATTTGCTTCGTAGAAAACGATACAGGCGACTCTTAATCCAGGCCAGTCGTAATCGACTAAGACACGAAAAACAAAGAAGTTAACTGAAACTAATAAGGGAAAATCCTCTTTTGTATTCAAGAGGTATCCCTGTTATGATATGAAAGGAATTCTATAGCTAGCTTGGGTAGTCCAAATCAAATTCCGAGTAAATACATTAAAAAAATGGAGCCTTCCTCTACTTTACAGAAAAGAATCCTAAACTTGATTTAAATAGTGTCTTCCGCTACTCGAATAAGGGGTGTTATTCGCAGTTTTAAGAAAGTACTAATCGCTTTTGCAGGAACCCAAATGAAATCTCTTTCTGACTCGAGCCCCTAACTAAAGAAAAATGAAAGTGTCTCCAATTGCAAACCCTAAATTCATTTCTTAAAAAAGTATTAGGACGATAATATGTTAATAAGGGGCAACCGGGCCCATTTCCCTAGTTTGAGGTGCGTATCTTTTGCTTGGCCTAGTTATAAGATTCCTCGGTAACTACAGGAATACACTGACTATTTAATAATATATAACTCCTTTGAAAAAGTGCTCGTGAGTAGAGTCCTTTAGAATGCGGAGCCCTCGTGTGTTGGTACTTTCTGTTTACGCGTCCAACTAGCTTGGTAGAAAGGGAGCCCTAATAGTGCAGCCCTAAAATCCGGTATATTCAAAAGTAGGACTTTGCAAAGAAAAAGTCTAGAGATTACTTTGGAATGTTTGAACAATTCAACACACTTGAATACCTTGTTACTGCCCCAGATAAATTGAAGTAATATATTATAAAAGTATAGTCTAAGTTGAATTAAGTATAAAATAGATAAAGAAAAAGAAGAGTATAGAACAACTTATTATAGTCCATAATAATGGCTTCTCTAGTAGGATATATTATCTAATTAGCTTGAGTTCGTCAGAGCGTTTAATGTGACTCCCAACTATAAGAGTATCTCATAGTATAGGATTAGGATATGGAATACCTTTTCCACAAACTCTTGTTAAATAAAAGCCCTAGCGCGAGTAGGGTAGGAATACTTATCCAAAATTGACTTATAAGACCCTGGTTTATGTTTTGTAATGAAGCTTTTTCCACACCACATAGGATAGGAATTTGAATTGGGTTTGTTATTGACTATTGGAAGACTCCCCTCACATTTTTGTGTAACACTTCTAAAACACTCTCATTTTTTAGGCAAAAGACCCGTAGCTTACATCGCATTAGACTCAGAAATAAATCATAAAAAACTCACTTTAAGCATATAGTAGCAGCTTCTAGCATAGATAAAGTAACTAAACAAGATTATAAGACCGGTACGCCTCAAGGAAAGCATTCAGTTACATATAAAGGATTTATAGCAAGCAGGGTACTTAATATAGTGAAGATCAAGCTAGAGTCTCATCTCTGTTTTACACCCTGTACCCAGGGATTTCTATAGCTTAGAAAAAACAAATATAATATAATAGGATTCCTGCTTAGATTCATATGTCCACGTTATTCTAAGGTTTTCGTTCTTTTTAAAAAGAATGAAAGACTTTTTCGAAAGCTTTTGCTACATGCTGGACTCCTTTTATTGAATTTGGAAGCCGGCTCTATAAAGAAAATAGGCTTGAGAACTTTTCCATATAGGGCGAGACTACTTTTTTTTGTCTTTTTGACTCTAAATACTTTCTCTAAACCGGAACTTCTGTCTAAACTAAGTTAAGGAAACCCCTTTGTATCCACTTAAGACTTTAGGTATAGGCTGTTTCCTTACCTACGCCAAGAATATGGAACCCCGGGCATCCTTGTAAACAAAGAAGCATTTTAGTTACCTTGTACTAGACAAAGGTCCACGACAAGTTATTACTTAATGCTAATGCTCCAATTCTATGACTCCTGTGCAAATCAATATCCTTAGATGATTCATTTCTTCCCACTTACTAGGGGTTTCCTTTTTTCCTTTTTGCATATAATTTTTCCTACAAAATGAGGTCTAATATTGTAGCTTGCTTAGGGGTTTCTCTGGTATATTGAGGAGGGCCTTATACCAATTCCGTAATGTATTTTTACTAACCGAACCTTATCTATACCGGCGAATTACTAAAAAGTGGAGTTCATCTCTTTTCTTAGGAATGGATGATCCACTTTTAAAGATTAGCTACCCGTGACTTGAGTCATTTTACAGTTTTCCCAAGTACTTTGCGGAGCCTTATGACCAGCTGAGACACTCCTTAAATCTTAGGGAAATGGTATGAAAAGATCGGGTACAAGTATCTAGAGCTCCCAGGTATCGTATCCTAGCTTTTTTAGTCCGAAGAAGCATCCTACGAAAAGACTCTTGTATAATAAACGCTTAATTTGTCCTATAAAACTTTCAAAGCAAAGAAACCGTCTTGGAGGTATCCTCCTATATTAAGATGAAACGCTCTGGTCCAGAATTTTCTTTTAGAGGTATTGGGCCTTCAAATCAACACAAAATGTAAAAAAAAATGCTGGGACTAATTTGAAAAAGTACAAAAATAGAGATTGAAATTGTTCTTCCGGAGGTAGGATACCTAATAGATTATAAAGAGCTTCCTGAAGTTAGTAAGAAGGTCTTTATATTAGTTTCATTCCTACTTGGAGAATCCTAATTAAGTCAATTTGTGTGAGGAAAAGTCTTTTACCTCCATTTGGTGTAATACGTGTAATAAGAAAGGGATAGCTAACAAGAAGATCTATAGGACAAGTAACCTTGCAGGTAGAGGTAATAAAAAAACTCATAAGAAAAGTCAGCGGATACCAAGGTATTTATCAAGGGCAGAAAGCCTGTTTAGCTGGTAAAACGTGGGCTCGTAAAAGAGGTGAGGAAAAAGTACCTACCTATAGTAGACCTAATCTCCGTTGTTTAAATGGGTTTTCTGAGCTTTTTTTCATATAACTTTCACGCACACCAAAACCCTAGAATAGCGTATAAGCGTCCTAAATAACGAGTTCTGTAACTAAGAAATTAGATATGTCTATAAACGGGAAACTGAAATAGGAATTGCTTTCATAAAGAATTAGGAGTAGTTGCGGGGAAGATAAAGGGTTTTTAGCCTTGCTTGTTCTTTATAAAGGTTTTAAAAGGTCTAGATAAAGAAAGGTATACAAGGCTTACTTTTAGTACTAGGTTATAGGACATTGGGTGCAGTCCTGTTATATTTGGGTGTAAGAAACAAACATTCATAAATCATCGGATTCAAGGTTCTATATTCAATTACAGAATACTAAACTCATATATTATTTATAAAAAGTAAAGTATAAAGAGAGCCTACGGGAAACCTCACTTTCCATTATTATTCTAAATACTAATTTGAGAGTACCGAGTGATATAAATAATTTGCTAGATTTCATTTTCTATTATCCCCCTTTCTTTAACCAAAATACAGCAACTCCAAGGCTACGGAATACCTTTAACTGATTAAACAGTCTCCTACCATTGATACTAGACGATGCGGATTTTGGGACCCTTTTTTAAACTCAAGTTCAGTCCTAAGAATATACTAATAAAGTAGAAGTTCGGTAACCAAAATCCCTTAGCATTTCCGGGAAGTTCTAGTTGAGGGTCTTGCAGTAACTTAGAATTCTCTGGCAAATAAAAAGCTTTTTTAGAAAAAAAAAGGCCAACACAAAGCTGAGATTTATGAACTTGAAATATTAGATTCCATACTTTTATACAATCTGCTATATCGAAAAGGGAATAAACTAGTGTCCTAAAACACCCAGCTAACCCATTCCTAATTTCCTATTAAAGCAATGTCAACCATGCCTTTCTCAGTTGGAGCGCTTTCTTTGTTGTGCAGTTTTTTAGTATAGCTAATAGGACTTGAACCCGTGCTCTTTTATTAAGAGTATCTTGATGGGATAAGAGTAATCCCATCAAGGTTTTCACTCCATCCGGTATAAGAGCATTTCACTTCAGGACTATACGTTTGGTGTTGGAAGAGATTCTTTTTTCTATCTAAGTGATTTCCTTTCGCGAGAATCCTAAGCCTCCTCGGGCTTTCCTATACTTGAGTTGAGTGTTGAAAAAGATAAGGGGCTTATATTCAAAAAGAAATCTTTATAAGCTTAACCAGAAATTAGAGAAACTAGTCTGCCCAGCCTTACTAATTTGGAGCATAGCTCTAGTTTTCAATAGGCTATATCTCGACCCAGAGTTCGACTTTGTTGAAAGTAATACAAAGGGCTTCCTGTTCCGGCATGCTAATGCTAAAGGTTTAAGTCGCAAAGCAACTCTAGAAAAAAGGAGGGGTTCTCATAGCTGGGTTCTTTTTTTCTATGTATATATTTCTCCAATCCCTAATGAGAATAGCTAGGTATTGCATACAAGTATTTGTTAATTGAATCTGAGTTTTTTCTTTCTTAAAAAGTAATCATTGGAAACCCAGATTTGGTATTACAATATTAAAAAACGAGGATAGATACAAGAGAATTTAGGGAATCTTACATAATATTCATAAGATTAGGTACCGCAAGTTAGGCTAGTTTTAGAATATCCAAAAATACTAAATGGGTAAGCCCTCGATATGCAGAAGCTGGATCGTAAAAGTACTCTCAGGAATTTCATAAATGTCCGAAGTAAGGATACTAAAAAAAAAAATGACTTTGAGTGATTATAGAATACAGAATCCAGGTCTAGTTTTTGAAGCAACTGCGGAGTACTTTTTAGAGTTCTGATACTAACGTAACTTTTGATCAAGGAAGTTCTTAATTACTTTATATACCTTAGTATAATATTATATAAAAAAAATGATAATTTAACCAATTACATATCTAAGACTAACCTCAGAGTTATATTTAGGAAAATGGAGGGGGCGGGGAAACTTAAGACAGCCCTTTACTTTACTCTTCGTAAACTTTAGAGATATAGGACTCTTAAGAGCAGCTAGGAACCTTTCTTTAGAGCTTAACAAAAAATTAGCATAGGTTCCAAGATTCAGTAGATTATAATAAAGGAGCGACCTTCTAATCCTAATGATTCGAAAATCTTGATAACAGCTCTTAACTTTAAAACCGGGATAGGTCTAACTTTGAGAGTCTTGATAACTTCCTTTTGAATTAATATTAAACTAGTTTTATCTACTACAACGTCTCAATAGGTCCTAAAAACCCCGGAATATTATAAATACGATTATAACCCGGACTCCGTAGACTAATAAGCTAGGTGGAAAAAAAACTATAAAGTAGATACCCTTTTTAGTAGCTAAAGGATTTACAGACTAAGCCTAGTCAGGAAAACGATACCGAGCCTTCCCTATCTTGTTTGAGTCAATCAACAGCTTCCAGGAAAGAACTTTGAATCGTGGGATTGACCTACACGAGTTGACTGTATTGCAAACCAACGTTGGTACACAAGTAGAGCAGTTTGATAGAAATTATGTCGAAGGAACTCCGTACTATATTGAAAGTCCTTGTAACTATCAAAAAAGTTAAAGTAAGTGATTTTCCTTTCTTCTTCTTTGCTTTTGTTGACTCACTTGTTTGATTTGAATTACTTGTTTCTTCTGGCCTTTACTTTGTTGTTTCTTATGAGCTATAGCTATACTTTTTTTTCTGTATCTGTGCTATACCTAGTTGTTTACGAGTTATTTGGAAAGGAGCGAAAGGGTAGGACTATATAATATAGAGTTTACTCTTCTTGTTTAAGGGCTTTTGAGTTCTATTGTAGCTAGTTACTACGACTTTGACTCTAGTTACTTAACTTAAGACTTTTATGGTAATAGGTATAAATATAGGTTCTTTCTTGTATTGGTTGCTTAAGGTTTGTATAAGGTTGTACGACTTTCCTTTAAGCTATATTGCTCTTGTCTTATGGAGCTTCTCGGTTGAGAGCATATGGTCTTAGAGGGGCAGGTTATAAAGCTTAGTTTACTATAATAGGTTGACTATATATTATATAAAGTAGGCCTTAGCGTTTAGAACTCAAATTTCAGAAATTTCACTTCGTTTTTTTGAGTTAGAGGTTTATTTATTTTCTAAATTGACAAGGGTTCCTTGAATTCCTTAAAATGAGTTCCTTTTTATTCTTGAATTCTTTTTTGATATATCGCGATTTGAACCCGCGGTCGCAAAATGAAAGGCCCTCTTACTCTTCAGGCTGAGCTATACACCCTTGAAAAGAGTTTCCCTCTCCTTCGGAGTCCCGCACCACAGTAAAATGGAAGCTCTGTCTATGTAATTATAATACAGAGGATATAAACCTGGAGTTAAAAGGAGTTAGAGGAAGAATATAACGGATACTATTTCTTTATGAGGAAGCTATCATGCCTTGGGGTCCCAAATATTGTCCTATTCTCTACGTGGAGTTGTACTAGGAGTTCTTTTTTTTAAACCAATGAAGGGCCTGGAATCTCCCTCTGCTTTCTAGTAATCCCCAATTAAGAAGATTACAAGCCTTCTATAAGAGTCTCATCTAGTATTTTCGGCTGTTCCTCTGAGTTCTTAAAGCGCCCTGGAATAGACTCCAGATTGTAGGTTTCGTGTAAACTTATTACTTTTCATTTATATTCAACTTTCAAAAGTCCTGCGAGTCTCTTATTATCGCATTCTAGAAAAAAAATGTAATTTAGTAAAAACTGTATTCCTCACCCCCAGAAAAAGAAATAGAAAGGATTCTATTACGCATCTTAAGGAAGGGCTCTCAATAATGTACTCAAGACAACAAATCTCTAAGAATTATAGCAGTAAAAGAACTCACCCTATAACCATTTCTGTGCTTTAAAACGTGAGTTAATGTATCCAGTAAACCAGCAGGTGAAGGTATTTTGCAGAAGGGTAAGAAAGCTCTCAAGAGTATGAAAACGGGGGTACAGAGTGGACTGAAAAGAGTGTCCCTAACCCGGGATGGATGCTGCGTGATTTGGACCTTATTATTCAAATTACCGCAAGAGCGAGCCCCTCGCAATAGTCTTTCTTTAGTAATCTGCCTCAGATAACTACAATAGGATAAGGGTTATCAAAGAACTAATGAGTTTCTCGTAAAGAAGTTAGGGTCTAGCTTCTAGGGAAGGCTTTGGTTCTAAGAAGGTTATAGCCCATAAAATACAGAGTAACATCTTAGCTACAAGTCGAGGCTGCGATAAAAGTACAAGCTACAAGAGGAAAGGCATAGCTTCGAAGAGTAAGATTTAGACTAAGAGTGTAGGTCGAAGAAGAAAAGGTATAGGAAGAGCGGATAGGTATATAGTCTAGGGTAGTCTAAGGTAAGTAACTCTAGGCATAAGGGAAGTTTACTTGAGTCTTTTTTAGGCGCTCTTTTCCCTGTCTTTTATGAAACTGCCGCGATTCGGTGTTTTCGGTAGTGGTAATTCACTATTTCCCATACCCAAGAAATCCTTGACTTAGGGGTCACTAATAGACCCTATAGCTATGCTAATTACAGGTTTATAGAATATCATAATTGTATAGCAGAAGACCCCTATTAAGAGAGTGTACCTAGATGATAGGTAATAATAGATTTCGACGGTAGCTACCCTAGGAAAATTTGCAGTATTTATATAAATAATACAGGATCCTACATACAAACACGAATAAATAAGACTTCGTTGTGACAAGGACAAACTCCTGGAAAAGAGTAGTCTAGATTGGGTTTATTTGGTAATTGAGTTTAATGAGATTCTCTTAGTTTTTGTATTCCTAGGAATCGAATAAAGTTACTAAATGAAAGAAAAAGGGAATTACTACGTATATAGAAGTTGATTTTGGATTAGCTTACAAGGCTAATAAAGGATCCTACTGTAAAGAGAGAGCTGCCTTTTCGGATGTATAGCTCAGCTGGTATAGCATTGGACTTCTAACTTAACGACTATCGGTTCAAGTCCTACTAGATCGCTTTTATAAAGGTCTTACTTATTGTAAAAAGCCTCCTTCTCTTATGCTGTGTAGTTCCTTTAGTTATCTGGGGATGCTAAGCAGGACTTGTCCTTTGTGTATTGATATACCATGTCCTAAAGTTTCTTTTTAGTAGTGTATAGTGAAGAAACACCCGGAGAATTTTAATAGTACTCTCTAGCTACCCTAGCAATCCCTCTGAATCACCAACCATGAAAGTCAGTCTGTTTATTTCCGGGGTTTCCTACTTCTTTCGGTGCAGTAAGCCAAGAATTTTATAGCGAATTGTAAAGCATTTTCTGTAAAAGAAGTTAAGTCAAGTGAAAGTCTTTATCTTTAGGTCTTTTACTGAAAAGGGTTTCCTAGTGGTACTGTATAATCCTTTAGTTTAAGTTCGAATAGTATTTATAATGCAAGGCTTTTTTTTTGTTTGGCCCGTTTTCCTATGTTTCTGGGTTACATTCCTATCTTATCTGAGAGTCCTCAGTCTAGCTAATCCGTTTAGGAACTCTTAATCTCTGGAAGTAACTCTCTTCAGGAACTGGATAAGTTCTGGGATATTCTTATCTTACTCCCTCTCCTCTTAGTGGAGCTCTTGCCTTTGGAAAGCCAGTCCTTTGAAAGCCTTGACAGCTTGGCACTTCATTATAGCAATTTCCTGTTTTATCGATGACTATAAATTATAAATAAACTCATGCCAAATGTACAATCTATGGGATTTCTCTTTCAAGCTTTGACGGAATGGTAATCAAGTTTATTATTATTATAGTTTTTATGGGTTAGATGTATTTTCGCTTAAAAGGCTGCTGTACTTAGATAAAGTCCTATTCTTTTTTCATTTGTATTCAAATAATCTTTATGATTTATTGGAAGTATTTGCTGAAGTGAAGAGGGTTTTCTTATACTTCTTTCCTTAATTCAGGACTTGTGAGTCTTTGCTGCTAGAAACCTCTGCACTTATTATAATTAGAGCTATTGTTTTCCCTGGAGCTTAGGTTCCTTCTCCTCTAGCTGCTGTACCCCGATAGGAGTTGTTTTATACTATTGTACTTTAGAATCTTAGTATTCTAGTATTAGTCAGTCTTATTTTGTATATTTAGTAACTAAATGTCTCCTATTTTCTAGATAATTTATTTCTAAATAATAAAGAGAGTTTTTTATGTATTAGTTTAAATGTTATAAGATTCATAAGCCGCGAAGCCCTCATGTGCTTTGTAGTTTATCGTAAGGGAGGAGACAAACTTAGAAAGTAAAGAGTCAATCTACCTGACTGCAGCGAAGCGTAGGGAGGGAAATGCTTAAGAGTATCGGTGGTATAGTCAACCACAAACTGTTTTCTTTAAGACCAGAAAACATTAAATTGCTTAAACTCTTTGAATTGAAATTATAGAAACCCAGAATCGGAAACCTGGAAAATATCGGAACGTAAAAGAAGAAACTGACTGACATACCAGACTTTCCTTCTTTTAGTGATTTGACTTGTGAAAGGACTAAAGAAAAGACACAGCTACCCGTTTATATATATAAGTCTAGACTTTTGATTGAGCTAGAATTCTTTGGGCTAGAGCTTTCTTTGCTTATTAGTTAGAGAGTTGCGGGAGAAGATTTACCTTATTAGAAATAAGGAGATACCTGTCATATGGAGCTTGCTATTAGGCCTTCTTGCTAGGAAGTATCAGTATAGATATTAGAGGTAGTATAAGAGTTTAGTATTTATTATAGTAGTCTTAAGAACTTAGTTTTAGAATTTTATTAATAGTTTTCTAATTAGTTTTTAAGTTTAAGGAGAATTTCTCTTGTCTTTTGTACTTATCGGTAGGTAAGGAGAGTAGAAACCTTAGAGAATAACGAACGAGTAAGTCCATATTACCGACCCAGAACGAAGTGAGGGAGGTTAACTCATTATGGTTTAAGGAATATACTGAGCACAAGAACCCCATATTCATATGCCCTTGTCAAAGCACTAGCATAAGCCTTCGCAGTTGTAGCTGTACGCCCCATAGCTGGAGCCAGAGCAATAGCACCATAGCCCAAGCCCTAACCACAGTCCTAGCTGCTGTACGAGGAAGGGCTCTACCTGTAGCTGTTGCAGGGGTACAACCAGAGTAGTAACAAGAGTAAGAGGAGGAACCAGAGACAGTGTATTTTGTTCTAACTTAGTAATTAAAGGTCGTATAGAAAAAGAAAGAATAATACCCAATGAATAATATAACCTAGAAATATAGGATTCATTACTCTAGTTTTGTGTAAATTGTTTTTAGAGTTAGTTAAAGTAAAAGCAAAGGTAATCCGTCTTTGCCTACCCAAAATGAGCCTGATCGATCTCCTAACCTCTTTAAAATAAAGAGATCTAGGGATCTTGATACTTAACTTAATAAGACATGGAAGATAGTAAAAAAACACTATTAAAGTTTTCAAAAGTATAATTCATTTCAATAAAAAGCACAGATGATCTTTTATCCTATATACAAAAGATTCCTGAAATGGTCTTGGAAAACCCTTTTTATTTAATAGCTTTAAGCTCCTCATTACTATTTATTTACGTTACTCTCTTTATATTTTATCAAACAGTAATACCCCACAAAAGTAATAGAAATTCCTCCTAGCTAAACACGAGTAAAGCCCCTTCTAAGCGCGCTCTATGAAAGAGTAAAAAAAGGAATCCCTCTTTTTTATTAAGTATGTGCCCTTTTACATAAGTAGGCAGGGTTCCTAAGAAGAGTAGATTAGATGTAATTAGAGTGTACTCGGTAAGACTCGACTCTTAGCTCGGTTATAACAAATTCTGTATTTACTTTATTTGCCAGCTATACAATTCAGAAAACTCCTTCATACTATTTATTATAATATAAAATCTTAGGACTGTACTCTCACTATTATCGGATAAGGTGCTTTCAGTCGATCAAGAAACTGTCCATCAAGTAATATTCTGTTAACACCTCGCTATGCTATAGATGCTATAGAGAAAGATGTTTAGAATCTGGTATTTGCAGGCATCCGCTTCAGAGCTGCAATGTCTATGTCAAGAGCATTCAACTTGTCTTATTCTATATAGTAGAAAAGATTTCAACAAAACAAAGAAGAGAATCTATTTCTTAAACTCCTTGCTATCCCAAACCCAAAGCACTTGCACCATCAGCTACACTTAGATCGGAATTTAGTACTCTTCCTCGCTTTGGCCTGGACTAGTTCAAAGGGTTTCCTTTACTCTCATTCAACAGTCATTTTCACTAGCTTAGATCTCAAACAAAGTAAGGATTCAAGGATCTGTATTCAGTTCTTGCTATACTCCCATACACGCACCATTAAGAGAGTTAACATTATATGAGAGGTAATTTATTAGCATGTTTCCTTCTACTAAAAGGAACTTTAAGAAAGAAGTGGAAGTCGAAGGGTCTAGCTGCTTGATTTTAAGACTGAAAGTTTCGACAAAGGCTTTCTTTTTAGGTTTTTATTGATGACATTTCTAGGAGTTTTGTAGTTTGACAGTCTTAGGGGATCCTGCAAAGGAAAGAGAGGTCTTGCTGAGGAAGGTCTAGGTTTTAAGAGGATAGGCCGCTAGAGGGTCAGGAAAGTGTAGCTTCTAAGATAGGTATTTCAAGTCAAAGGTTCTATCAAGAATGTATAATAGGGGTAGAGCCGGGCTTTCCAGAAAGAAGTAGGTCTAGTTCAGAAAGTGAGTTCTGTAGTAATAGAAAGTAAACTGAGAATTGTGGGTTTTCTTGTCAGTCAGGTATTCTTTTAAAGGTTACTGATTCACGAGACAGGGGGGCGTGTAGAAAGAGTCGGGTTTTTAGGGAGTTTGCTGGATTTGTAGTCAAAAAGTCTAACTAAAGTTGTGGTGTAGGTAATGCAAGTCAAAGTTCCGTTTTTTGGTTTCCTGGCAGTTCTAGTAAATAAAAAGAAAGAAAAGGTAGGGCTTTCTGAGTTTACCTTCATTTAAGTATATAGTTCAGTAGAAGTAGATTTATTTGCGGGTGTCTATTCCTACGCTACCGGGTCTACTACAGATATCTCTAATGCAGAATCCAGGTCTAGCTCAAACAAGTAAGTCTATGAAATGAAATAAGAATACAAAAAAAGAACAAGAGAAATTAAAGAAAGAAGAAGTTCATGAGTTGGTTACGCTGTTTCATGTGTTATCCAGAGTAAACTAGTATACTAGAGCGACCTTCTAAACTTGAGGGTTTAGTCGTACAGGGATACATACTTACTACGCTCTTAAGGTTCGTTCTCAATCGATAAGCTCCATAACACAGTGAGATAAGGTACCTTATCTAAGAAAAAAAAACTATCTATACATACTCTTGCTGCAGTCTCTTTTGCAATAATTAACTAAAGGTATACCTCTTTTTCTCTCCTGCTACCTCTATAACTAATAAAACTAGTACAAAGAATCTCTAACTCAAACAACAAAGAAAGCAACAGAGTACAAGAACAAGAACTAAAGGCTACAAGATACAGAAGAAGAAGATTGCAGGCATAGCTACAGGTATAGGTAGTATATCTTATATGCCGGGTATGACGAGTACAAGTAAACCTATTAAAGAAGAGGGTACTAAGACTAAGTCGGTTAGGTCAAGGTCAAAAAGTTTAGGAGTAGTACAGAACCTAGGTCTAGGAAATCTAAGTCAAACAAAGAATTCAAACAAGTAAAAAAGGAAGCCGAGGAATATGAAAGAACTAACTCAGTTACGGGTGTAGGTTTATTATCCCTACTCTCTATTATAATATTATAAACTAACCTCTCAAAAACCCTAAGACTGCTTAAACCCGGAAACTTATTCGCAAAGAAAGAAAGTCAAACTCTCCGAGATCCTTTCAGACTGAGAGCTAGTCTAATACCAATACCTATTTTAGTGCAAAAAACTAATAATGAATTCACTTCTACTTTATACTAGGAAATAGGAAGCCTAAAAACTATAGCTGCTACATATTCTTTTTATTAACCGTCGTATTTACTCTCTTTAGAATCCTTTCTTTCCAGCTATGCTTGAACATTTAAGGTATGGCGGTTTCACTTCTTCTGATCGTAAGTGCGAGTGCCAACATGGGTCTTGTATAACAAATTCTCTTCTAATTAATGCATTAGTTTTCCCAGAGCTGACTAAGATTCTATTTATAAGTATTATAAACAATAAGGAGGTCGTTTCAGAAAAGTGCAGTTTACACCTTAAGGGAGAAGAGGAAGAATCCTCGCTACTCAGAACTAAATCAACATCTCACATATGAAATTTACTTAGTTAAAATCTGTAGTTTACTTTGCTTGAACACAAGAGCGCCCTTCTTATACCTGTATACCAAACTTTGTCTTGCTACAGTAGTAAACCCTTTGATATAGTACTTACTCTCAGGAATTCGGAAGGGTTGGAATCCTATATTGAGGAGCTACAGAAACTAGAATCATTAAGAACAAGAACAGCAACAACTTGTAACTAGACTCCATTTATCAATGCCCTAGCTGCGCTCCTTACAATCCGATGCTTTACTCAACCTGTCTTGTAGCTATCCCTATCCCTTAGAGAGGCAAGATTTATCTTGTTTGTACCGGAAATTCCTTAGCAGAAATGGATTTCTAAAAGTAAGAAAAACACTGGTGACCTTTGATCTCATACCCAATGCAGTGGGAGCTTCTACTTGTAAGTAGGAATGTGGAAAGAGAGGGAAGCTTTAGCTTGTGAGTGAGGTCAGTCTAGCTTACGAATGGATTCAAGAGATAAGATACCCTTAGAAATGCGAGTCGAACCCATACATGTTGATTCCATGAACCAATGCTCTACTAACTGAGTTATACACCCTGAGATAAAGAATTCCCTCATTAGCATTCCTTGAAATCTTGTAATAAAGCTAATACAAAAGGAACTCGTTTTCTATATACGTAATTCCTAAGTTGGTTTAGGAATGCTTGTTCTTACTATTCTCCTAAAAAACTCGTACAAATGAAACTAAGAAGTCAATCCCTATTAAGGTATTTCCCCGACCCAATTGCCGCTCGTTTTTATGATATTATTTTCGATTTGCTTGCTTACTTTATAGAATGGATTCACTCTCCTTCCATATAATCTACTAACTGCATCTACTATACTAACTTAGACAGTAAAAGAACAAGAAACCCATATACATATACCTATGCTACCATTACTACCTATAAGACTGGTATACTAACTCATATAACTCCTTACTAAATAGGAATACTAATACACTAACTAGAACTACAAACAAAAGGAATCCCCAGCTTACCTTCCTTTCCTATAGCTCACTTTCCTTAAGAGTACTGGTATAGCTCTCCCTACTTATATTTATTCTGCTCTTCCTATTACTACCCCTTCTGTTACTGTTCCTATAGCTACTCCTATACTTGTAATCGCTTAAAACTAGGATGCCCTATGAACTAGCTCTCACCTTTGGCACGATATATTGAAGCTCCCTTGTATTATTGTTTTTTAGTAGCCTAGCCTATTATTAAAAATGGCATTATAGCCAAAATAGATTTTGAAATACTATACTCAAAGGGTTTGGACTACTTCTTCTAGATTAGGCTTTTCTTTAGGAGGAACTTCTGCTTGTTTCCTTTTATGTACTTTATAGGTGAGGATTCCCTTATATTACGAGAAGTCTTCCCTCGAATGGAGACTTTAAAAAAAGGCGTAAGAAAATATTCCTAAAAAAGGCGGGTCACTAGAACTATAAGAAGGTTTTTTTACGAGGGGGTAAAACAAACTCTAGCAGAAAAAAAGAACCCTTTTCTAGTTATCTACTTATGGAAAAGCTTTTCAAAGTTAAAGTTATAAGAGTCGCAGAAGAACCTACAGCATTCAAGAGGAGTTTTCTGACCAAAGGACTTAGTCTTTATATGTTACTTGTTTTTAGTTTCAGACGCATCTTAATGGGAATTGTTATCAAGAAGAAAATCCGTTTTATAAAAGTCAATGCTGTGTAGTAGAGGTGAAACAGGGTATTCCTTTTTCTTTTTAATGACAAAATTTTTTTACAATTTCTTACCTTTCTTAACTTAAAAGCAATTCTTTTGTTTTTCTTAATAAAATTGAAGTATCTGCGAGTCCCTGGGGTTGCACCATTCGTTTTTTGCTTTAAAACTTGAATCAGGCTTGCTAAGCCTATAGCTTGATGACAAATTTCAAATTCTACATACTCTATACCAGAAAGAATTGAAATGCATACTGTGTAACCGAGAAGGGTCTTATAGGTGCCTATAGTTAGCTTTCTTTATTTTGCTTTACTTAGTCAAGGGTCCCGCACGGCTATACTAAAATATAGGTAAAAAAAAGTCTCTACTTTTTTCTCATATTTGGATTAGAAAGTTAAAAAAATCTAGAGATCATCCTAAATATAATATACCCCCTATAAAAAGTTTAGGAAGTTTATATTATAGACCAATTCCGGGAACTTTTACAAGTAGTTACCTAACTTATAAGGCTTATCCGTAAGCATAGTAGGTTGAAATCTTAAAAAGGAGTACAGTCTTATGAATGAAAAACGAAATTTAGATCTTATAAAAAATCCTTGTGAGAAGTCTTGACTAATTCTGGAACTAGAACAAGTAGCTCTTCGTATTAACTGTAGTCATTCTTTAATAAGGATAAACTTTGTTCTAATTTAGTATAACTGTGATTTCCTTAGCGAGTAGTCGTGCAAATAAACTGAGGCTAGGTTGTTTAGTAGTCTATTTTATCTATATCCGGTATTGAGCGGTAAAACTTTGAAGCAAAAAGTCTTAGTTAACTCTTTGATATAAACCGCTCGGTTGGAAATAAAAAGCTACCATATCCAATCCCTTTACTCAAACAAGCTGCCAAACCCTGGGTCTTAGGCTATATGGTCCGCTCAGTACTGTAAAAGCTAACCTTTTTCAGGAGCTTTCATTTGGTTCCTGCTTATCAGTATTGGATTTCTTTTCTTGATTATGGGTTTATACACAGATATCAATTTGTTTACTGCTTCGAAAAAGCCCTACCCTTAATAGGATTCTTTTTGCCCTAACCGGCTTTCCTCGACTTGATTGCGCGACCCTTATTTTTGAATCTTTAGTTCAGTAAATACAAAGGAAGTTTGGAGAAATTGTAAATCAACACAAGCACGCGGCATCCCTACTTACTAATACCGAGTTTCGTTCCTTAACTTAAACCTTTCTAATTCTAGGTTTTATATATTCCAGATTAGAGGTACCAAAATAAGTAAGCAATGCACCGATACTACTAGACCCTACCTTCTGTTAATAACAAGGCTTCTTTTGCTTTAGACCCTATTGCTAACTACTAGAAAACTGGAAAAAAATAGGATAGGAAATGATTCCTGAGTTCCATCTTGTTACTGGTACATCCGTAAACAAAAATCCTAAATTCACTCACCTGGCGTCTTTCTATTCTTTTAGCTCTTTCTTACCAGAAGTTCCTTACTTTTCTACTGTATTATAGCCTGTCTTAGAAGCGAGATTCTCTGTATTCTTATTCCAACCTAAACTCTTATTTCGTTGTATCTTACTCATCAAAAATGTTTCTTATGCCTACTAACTAGACCTTGTTTCCTAGGAGCTATACTCCAGTAGCTTAATGTAATATCTAAAATCTATATATAAGTATATACTCACTTCTTATACTCAATAACAAAGATCCTATACTTCCTATTCTTAATAGGGTAGGGAGAATACTAAGAATTCTATCCACCAAAAGACAAGGACCAAGGCTAACAAGAGGTCTGCAAAGACTCCTAATAAAAGCGGGTATGCTGGTTAGAACTCAAAAGAAACTATACTATATAATAAATAAGTCATGAAGAAACAACAAACAAGAGCAAGTGTAAGAATTTGGTGTGGCTTTAAGGTACGTGATTTCTGTTAGAAAAAAGATCTGAAAGTTATGATGATTCCGCCGAAGTTGGTGGTTATAATTATAATGTAAGGTTGACTATACTATACTCCGGAAAAAAAGGACCGGCCTCTCTTCAAAAGATAAAGCATTTAATAAGTGAACCGTGCGCATGCTTGCCTTAGTAAAGCCCTAAATGGAAACTTACAGGATTCACAAACGCATACATATGGACCACTTTGTTGGGAAATAATTTATATAGAGTATAGCAAAATCTTAGATAATGGATACTTGAGGAATCCTTATATGGGTCAAGTGATAGCTCAGTCGGTTAGAGTACCCTTTTTGGAAACAGAGAATCATAGGAACCATGTCACGCCTTAAGAAAACTCTAGGAGTAAGTAAAAAAGATCTCTATGGATATTAAGAAATTAACTGTTCTGTCTAAGCAAGGAAATTAGCTTTAGACTCTCTGATGCTTTACTATTTACATTTGAACAGTTGTAGGTTCCTTTCACTTTAATTAAATAGTAAACGCCCCTTAAGACAGGATCTATAAAAAATATATACCTTTCCCTTTTGAGTTTCAATAAGTTTGTTGCTTTCCATTATTAAACTTAGAGGAGTCTGTATTGTAAATAGTATATAACTGTTTAAGATTCTTAGTTTCAGAAAGATAGTTAGCTTAGCGTATTTCCTTAATTGCTTCATTATTTACTTGCCTTCTTTAAGAGAGCAGGTTTTTTATCGTTGTTATACTTATGCTTGTTGAATTAGCCAAAAAACTTGATGAAACAAAGACTCCGGATACAGGATCTAATAAAAAAAAAGGAGTTTTTGTACTTGTGGAAGTTGCCTACTCTTACAAGGTCTCGCCCGTTCTTTTTGGAATTCTTTATAGGTTCAACATTCATATAGTGCTTTTCAGTGCAAAAACGTACAACTTTGTTTGAATTCTGCCATGTAGTTTGGTCGAATTTCTTTTAAGTTCCTACCAAACGGGATATACTATAAAGTTCTAATCTTTTTTGAAAGACTAAAAAAGACTTCTATAATTTTATAGAGTGCTAAGGTGAACAAATCCCGATAGTTACTATATATATTTTTTTGTAAAAAGTACAAGATACGAGGAATAAAAGAAATCCTTAATAAGAGAAATTCTAAAATCTTTCTGTAAATCGAGGGGTATACTTCTTGCTTTCAGTAATTACTTAAATGGACATCCTTATGTCAAACTTGTGCATTTTAATAGTTCTAACGGAGAAGGTTGGGCATAGTGAGTAGATCCAGTACCTATTTTCCCGATATGAAAGATTAAAAATCTTATAATCTTACTTTTAAACCATACAACTGAGAAGATTTTACTTAATTAGAAGTTCTAAATTACTGAGATGAATACTTTTTTTAGATCCTTGCCTATAAGTTAGTAAAGTAGCTAGTAAAGTACAGGAATCCAGCATATACTAGTTAGGCCGGGTTACGCTGTTATATTAGATTTACTTAGTCTTTTATTAGTCGTTTACTTACTATGAAGTTCAGAAAGACTCCTTTATTGATTGTGGTGAAGCCATCAATCTTACAGTTATGACATTCTCTAATCTAAGTACTCTTCTTTCTTTTCTATCAACCAATCCTGAACTCCCCATCAAGGAAATCCAACCTTGCCAAACTCTTCACTTCGTTCAGCCAACCAATCTAA
>JAYMTG010000027.1:0-66423 GCA_036897565.1 Pelargonium exstipulatum | reverse complement strand
TTTTAAAGTCCATGTAGAGTAGAATATATGTAAGATTTCGTAAGAAGGGATGGCTACTAAAGAAAAGATAAGAAGAGGTATGCTTATTATAAATTAATAGAACCTTGTTTGAAAAGGAATTCCTAATACCCGGAATAAAAGTACCAACAACAAGAAGACCCCTAACTAAAAAGCTCGTGGTTTGTGTTAAGTTTCTAATATTTAAAAGTTTAAGAGACGAGCTTCCTTATAGAAAACTGGTTTAACAAGTCAGGTATCTTTTTGTAGTAGCGATATTCCTTGTCTATAAAGTGAATTCGTAAATTAATAATTTAAATAAAGATAAAAGAGGCGTGCTTTCATAGGTCTTCTGTCCTAAATTGCACACTAACAGAAAAGCTGAAGTCGCTTTCACGCTGTTAAGTATTCTACCCTTAAGAATCCATCTTTAGGCATCCATGTTGTAGTAAATTCGTATTCTTTGTAGGACTCTCTATATTGAAAAAGGGGGCCCTCTTTATTAAACTTTGTATAGGATATAACCTGAATTTAAAATCTTAAGTCTCCGGATTTTTAGTACATTTTTGAAAAGCAGCTTTTCCTGTATTAATTTAAAGAAGCAAATTGTAAGGCTAGTTTACGAAACCTGTTTCACATATGGATTTTTAAGATTCTTAATTATTTCTATTACAACTCATATTAGAATTATAACAAAGAAGTGTATTGGGGTGCTCAACTCAAGGTTGGTATAGCACACCGGCTTTTTCTTTTATCTTTCCAACCCGCAGTAATTGATTTTGTTTCATAATTTGTGTAATTTGTTCAACCTTTTTGCTAGAGAAAAGACAAGTCTTCTCCTATAGATTCACCAGAGTTCAGTTCCAACTTTTTTGGAAGAATGTTTTAAGAAGATCCGTTATTGAATTCCATAGCATAAAGATAAAAAACCTTAATTCTTTAATAAAGACAGTTGGCTTATTATCTTTTTTTTTAGTTTTTTTCAGAGGAGTATAAGTAGTTTTCAAAAGCTTTTAGTACAAGTTCCCACTTAGAAAGGGGGAGTTATAGACAAAAAAATCTGTTTTCCGGGGGGTTCCTTCTTAACTTCGAATTACCAGCAGCCTTTAACCAGTGATATTCTATGATTTGACGAGGCGCTCTGACCTTCTTGATGGTTATTCCACTACATATAGAAACTCTTTCTGTAAGTAGTACTTAACTCATTTCTTCAACTTTTATTTTACAGATAAACGATACCGTTCCTCTTTAGACAGCAGCAAGGCACGGAGAGGAACAGGATACTCTTTAACTTGCTCATTTTTACTATTGATTGAAGTTCTCGCTAAAACAAGTCAAACTTATGCATTGGCTTGGATTACTAAAGAACGAAAGGTAGGATAATGAGAAGCACTTGAGATATCTATCTCAACAAGACAGGGACTTACGAAAAATGTAAAGAAACCTCTACCAACCCGCCCTTAAAAACCTAGAAACTCCTTATAGACTCAAGACCTTCTAAATGTCAAAATGTTCTTAAATCGTAGTACTAGAAAATGCACTTAATTACCGGGTAGGTTTATAATAGCAGTTATGACATGAGATAGGGTCCAGGTTAGGCAAATAAGAAAGACTCAGAAGAAGATACAGAGTGCAGCTAAAAAAGGACCTTTCTTGTTATAATGGATGCTTCTATAGGTCAAATTGCCTTTTGTAAGCAAGTTTACTTGTGCTAGAGATTTCCGATTAAGTAAATGTATTCTATCTAAAGAGAGGCTTAAACTAAAGCGGGCTGACATTGCTGGTAAAGGAGTGAAGCTAAAATACCTTAGTTACTTTTGGGATATCAGGCTCAGGATTTTCCATTTATTGGGAAGCAAAGCCTTCCGTGTTGAGTTGCTAAGAAAATGAATGGAATGTTAGGAATAGAAGAATAGAACTATGTATGTTCCTAAACTATATGAGGACATTCATTGAGATCAGAGTCTTTTGAGAGAGTACTTTCTGATCTACCAGTTATAGCCAGCAATTGAAGGAACTATTATAGACTTGTTAGTTTGACTAAGGAATAACAGAATACATAAATAGACTTAATAAAAGAGTTCCTGTTTTAGTTTAATTTAGTAGTTTAAGATGGTTTAGTAGTATAGGAAGATGTAAGTCTTCTGTATTTTTTAGACATTGATGGTATAAACCAGATTATCTTGTCTTTGTGAGATTCCTAAGATAAGAGTTTTCTTTGTTAAAGATGTTTAATAAGAATTGTTATAATGGAAAGTGGTGAGTGACTGTGTACGCCTGCAAAGTAAATTTAAGCTAAACCTTAGGAGATTGTCCGATCCTAATTCTTATAACTCTATATTTTCACAAGGGCACAGAAGAAGTATATCCTTTATATTGTTAGCAAGGAATCCTATAGTATATGATTCATTGAAAACAGGGAGTCCCTCCTTTGGTAATATCCACACGAGAGTACTAAATTGACAAATAAAATCCTGTCTCACATAATTAACTTATATAAACTTTCATTTAAAAGCCAGAGGAAGAGGGATTGAAGATAGGCTTTATTACAAAAACAAGTTGGAGCAAAAAAAAAACTTCTATGAAGAGGGTAGTCCTAAGGCTTTACTGGGGTATATAACAAGATATTCCGTCATTTGCTATAATTACTTAAGTCTTATTTATATAATTTAAATTTATATAGGGAAGGTGCTCCTAGTATATTATATATACTGCTTAGTACAATTAAGTACAATTAAGAGGTGCGCTTTACCCAAAGTGACAATTCTTTCTTTTTGGGCTTCCTATTTTAGCTGGATAGATATTATATAGATGAATCCAAAAGAACTTAAAAAGCGTATCGGATTAAGTGTTCCTTCTACGAATAAAATCAGAGCTCTCCTTACCAGAGTTTTTAGTTTGATAGAACCTCTAGAATATTTGGAATAGGGTCCTAGGATTTTCTGAGAATATTAATCGGTTTTTGAAACAGACACTGTTATTAAATGGATGAGAATAGTTTGGATCCTTTGGATATGGATTCCTAGATAAAAGCACTACAAGGATTTACTAACTCTCTTACGGATACAACACTTTTCCTAAAAAAGGATAGGGTAGAAAAAGCCCCGTATCAGTTTAATACACGTAAAAAGAGGTCAGTATAATAACTAAAAGACAACTCCCTTGCTTACGTACAAAATCGTGGTAATTATATAAATAAACAATTAGAGGTATAGAGAAAATCCGTAGAAGAAACCCTTATACTTATAGAGGAGTCTCGCTGATAAAAGTAGAAGTTCTTGCTCCGGTTTCTCATACGGGCGACTTTTAGTGTAACTGGGGGAGTCTTTTAATAAGATTAGCTTCTAAAATTGTAGTAAGTAGGAGGCTTTATAAATACGCACTGGGGGCAGGATTGGTGGAAAAACTAGTGAGGGTTTGTTCTAATACTGTAATTTGAGTAGTATAAGAGATCTCAATAATGCATGTAAAGCGTTATATTTGCCTTGATTTAAAAAAGATTGGTAGCATAGTCGCAAGCAAGGATCGTATATTCTAGTTGACGGCACACGTAGAATACACATAAATAAGAGTTGTTACATGAACTGAGTGTTACCAAGAGAGAAAGGAAACCACTTGGTAGAGAGTAAAATAAGTAAAATAAATATAACAAAAGGTTACCTTGAAACAAGGAATAAGTAATAAATCTGAAGGACTTTCCTTGAATTAGATCACGAGTTGAAGCTTCCTGGGTTATAGCTGAAAAACGGCTCCTTATTGGGCCCTTTGTCTTAGGTAAGATCAAAAGACTTATTCTATAATTTTTGGATTCTAAATTACTTTAATAACTAGAGTGAATACTTCTCCTTTGTAAAGCCCTTAAAAACGAATCTTACTCTTTATGACTTAACTTAACCTTTTCACGAATTAAAAACTGGAAGTTAGATGGTTTATTTTACTTTTTTAAGATATCGCGGTCAGTCATAGGTTCCACTGGTATGAATAGCCTCTAAACTGTACCTATCTACTTCTTACTTATTAGTCTTGATAGCTATACTAGGAAAAGATCTGACTGTCTCTGTAGCTAAGCCAGGATTCTGAATTGAAATATAACTAGAGCAAAGAAACTCGGTTGGAGAAAAAAGGGTATTCTTTCATTTGGTTTGGGATTCCCATTATTATAAGGTAAAGAAAGTACAAATGTCCGCTTTTCTAATATTTGAGCAAAGGCAGTTACTTGTTTGACAGTAAAAACTTGTTAGGAACTTTCCTTTTAGTTTTACGCTTTTAACCCACTAGAGGGCAGGTATAACAGTATATATATGTTCTCTTAATTACAATGCTTAGAACCAGCTGCTTATTTTACATTCCAAAAAAGTTTTGAACTCTAGAATAGAATTTCTAAGTGATAGAGGGGTTTGGAGTTACAGCAAAGAATATGAAATCTCGTGTATGCTTGTCTTGATATTTATTTGGGAAGTTCACGTTAAAGGCATTTTGAGTTAGTGAGTTAGTAAGGAACACTCAAGAGAGACTCGGGGAAGTTGCTAGCTCTATAACAAAGCTTCTAATAGAATAGTTAAAACCCGCAATTAACACTTATTACTAAGTCAACCTGCTCCCTTAATGTAACATTTTATCGCTTTTAAACTGAAATCAGAGTTTAGAACTTATAGGAAATATTCTTAACTTCTTTAATACTAATACTAACTTCAATACTCTTTACTTTAGTAAAATGCCAGTAATGAACAGACTTGAACCCTCGGCTAGGAGATAAAAAAGTAAAGTGTTCTACCAGGCAGGGCTATACACCCACAATTAGGAAGTTTTCGTCTCAGCAGACTCCTAAAAAAAATGGTTAAAAGCTAATTAATAACTCACTTGTAAACTAAGGACTCACCCTATAATCTATTTTAACAGTCTCAAATAAATTCCTTAACTTTGTCAAAGTAGTAATCCGCAATCTCTTAGTTATTAGTTAGTAAAGAAATCGAAAGAAAACCTGTATCTCTATGAGATTTTAGTACCTAAACTCTTTATCCTAGCAAATTGAATATTCTTCTCTTGCCTAAATATTAAAAACCTTAGTCAATCTTCTATTTTGGAATCCCTAGCTAACTCTCGGTTAGGATCTTTTTTTATTAAAATAAGATAATGAATTTGTTTCACTATACTTTCGAAATAGAGTTGACCCAATAAAAAAATACAATTGTATTTCAAAAAGGCATACTAATAAATTCTTGACAAAACAAAGAAGTTGTACTCATTAAGGGGAACCAGATATTCGTCAGGAAACCCTAGTTAAACAGTAGACAAGGAAAAGCCACTCCTTTTTGTGGAGTATTTTACGGCATTTTGTATAACTCAGTATTCCTCATTTATAGAAATTACGTAAGGGTGCACTTGTTTCTTACTTCGGTTGTATCCTGTGTTTCAATTCGTTTGCAGAGTTATCTTATCTTTTGAAGGAGAAGCTGTAAATTACTTATATAGATGTAAAAAAACCACGATAAAGACTAAAGCCACAGGTTCAAATGGTGATATCTAGCTTTTGCTTTTGTCAAAGTCTTTGCTCTAACTAACAAGAATACTTTTTCCACTCAACTCAGACAAAAACTTCTTTTATTACATATGCCTATTTCTCATCTCGAGGGTCACTCCTAGTACTGCTGTTATCTATTTAAGAGGAAATGAAAACACTAATAGAGAATCTTATTAAGTTGTTCCTAGTTTATATCAGGATCTCCTACTTGACACTTTAGAAAGTTTGTTATAAGTAATAGTACCACCTAATTCTGTTTTTATTATGAAGATATATCCCTTCTTGGGTTAGGCGCATTGATTAACCTTCCCTACCCACGTGTACTTTTGGAAAGACATGATAGTATTATACCATATCTAAAAATTTTTGATATATTTGTAAGCTATCTCGACCTGTTTTATTGATATACATTTTTTAAAATGAACGTACTTAAGGGATAGAAAATCCGATTTTGTTAGAAAAGGAGCCTACAAGATTATATCTATTGACATCCGTATAAAAAAGCCTTAGGTGTCAAAACTCTCAGAGGGTAACCGTTTGGCTTTACTTTATAGGCCGTTATTAGTTCCTTTTGGGTCTAACTGTTTTATCTTAAGGATTTGCGCTTACAGACGGGATTCTTTTGAATTCAATTTCCTAACAGGTAAGGCACCGAGTCTCAGTTTTTGGTAACAACAAAGTAGGTATCTAGAATTTATAATTTATTTAGACAATTTATATGCACTAGATCCACTTTCTTATAATAAAAGGACTTCTTGAGTGTCCTTTGCAAAGTTTCCTCTACAGAAGTTCCGGGTTTTCTGCCAGCTATGTTGAATTGTAACAAGGACAGAACCCTTATACCAAGGAGTTAAAAGACTATGAGATGATATAGATTCTGAAGGAGTTGCCTCTTTGTAAAGAAAATACAGTTTTACATAACAGCTCCCTATCAAATCCCTTGCCCAAGGACCCTCGTAGTTATCTTATCTAAAAAAGACTCCTAAATCGAGTAAGTGTAACTCGTTATGGCATTCCCGGCTGTTTATCAACTGAATACTAATAAAGGTATTCTAGCTATTCATTATTAATAAAATTCGTTTCCTTTCTTCTCACCAACTTTGGATTCGAGGAGTCAAATAGTAGCAACGCGACTTGCATTTAACTATCTGAGTTTTCATATTTCCTAGAGCACGGCGCCTTTGAAAAGGATTTGATCTGTTCCATTTTTTTTATAGTAAGAAATTTCTAGATATGAGGCAATTTCCACCTAAATAAAGGAGCTTTACGTGTTTTTAAGATACCCGTGTTTCTTTTCTACTAAAGTAGAGTAAATGAGCCCCGCAAGTCTTTCTTTTGTTAATTTAGTTCTATTTTAAATAGCGTAGTCGTATGAAATAGTGCTTAACCAATAGGGTTTGAAGTAGGAAAATCCGTGTATCCTTAAAAGCTTGAAGCTTGACTAAACCCCGAGAAGATACCTAGTTTTTTTTTGCGAATAATTAAAGTAAAGGATTTTATCTTACAGAAGTTAAAGATTTTCACAAATAAATAAGAGTAGAGCCTATATCTAGAACTTAAACTTGATTTCATAACTTTTGCTAGGATACCCGCTTTTTAAGTATATAAGGTAAGGGGCGCCTCTTCTGGGAGTTCCCTACGATAAAACTAGAAAGCATAAAAAACCCTCTTTCATATAAAGCTCTTAAGTAAGAATATTCTACTTCTACATTCCTAGGTTATATTGAAATTGTTCTAACTAGAACCCTTTTCTACGACACCCCAAGATCTATTTGCTCTTAGAATCCTTATTATCCATTATATAGCGCTAAGTACTCTCATTTTTATTTGATTAGAGATGGGCTTCCTAGGTAGGAGTTCCAGGGATATTAAGACATAGAGTTCAGCTACTCTGATTCGACTTTAGTTTGAGAAATGAAAGAATTTCGCGTATGTTTCATGGCCAACACAAACTTCTGGTCTTTGAAATTGTAAAGTTAATAGAAATCCATTGGTTTATACATCTTATCCTCGTTTAGGGCATTTCCTTCTGGAATAATCACTAAACTTTCTTTGTATAAAAGGAACCTCTATTAACTATTAACAGTTGTCAATAAAACTTGGCATGCTATTCTAAAGTTAGGAGTCTCTGTAGAATGAGTGTAAATGTCTTATAAGCAAAAAGAGTTACACTTCTAGATTAATGTAGATATTCAGGAGATCCTAAGAAGTTTGTGTTATGACTTCTATTGAATACCGCAGGGCGCACCCCTAAACTAACTAGATTCATAAGATTTTTATGTACTCCTTTCCCTATGAACCAGAATTGGACTTTTGTCTAACCCATAGGCGCTAATATACCTATAAGTTTCATATAGCTAGTTAGAAAAGTTTTTCAAAGTTTATGTATAATACTTAGATTTATTTTATAAAGAAAAATAAAGCAAAAAAGCTTTCTGTATAAGCATATTCCATGCTGAGCTAAAGAGAGGTAAGTCGAATCATTGAAAAGGTGTTAATGGGATGGGATTTCCCTTATTATATTAAAGCTACCGGGCTCTTTTTAGGTGAACATAGTCGAAAATCTTGGTAGTTTTTAGAAAAAAAAATATTAGAGCTATGAACCTTTTACAACGAAAAATGAACCTCTTATCTTAGGTTCTTATCATGTGAGCTTAAATCTTGTTTTTGGGGGTAAAACTACGCCTTCGAGCTCTTATTCATATATTTAAATATCCGTATGATTTGTACACTCTATATTTTAGAAAGCCTTGCACACCTTCAATCGAAAAGAATAAGTAATTTTTATAATAAACAAGGCAGAACTCTTAGTATAATTTAAGCAATCCTACATCGGTGGTTAATAAGAACTCTTTTTCTGATCTGAGATCTGATAATACCAGCTGACACACACAATTTAAAACCCGAAATTATAAAAATAGCAATCTTATAAAACCTTTTTTCCCTATCTACTGTTAGATTTTATTTAAAAGGGTTTGTTCTGGATTGGATATTCACTTAACAAAGGAAGTCTTCCTTTTTCTCACATGAATTTCATTTGACTTTAGGCTATTTCATATGAAGCAAACGCGATTACCTGCTTCTCAAGGCCTCTTATTAAAAAAGAAAGATATTTAAAATACTAAAAGATGTATACAACAAACACAAAAACACCTACAAAGTTAGCAAAGTACTGCAGCAAAAAATTATTAAATGTTTTGATTTGAGAGTAATCATTTATATCAAAAAATACTGGAAAATCTTTATCACTTCAAGTCGAGCTAGCTTAAACATTATGAAAGAGACTCGGACATTCATCGAACAGGAAAGAAAGGGGGCACACTGTACTCTTAAGAGGATTAGAACGCACGACACTTTCTTTTTTGTCTACCTATGCTTCACTTAAAGTATTAAGGTGCATTTTACTGACTCGCAAAATGACTAACCAAGATTTCAATCTAAATAATTGATTGCTTTTAGATACTCTCGAGTTAATTATGATTAGATTATTTAATTTAATGTTTATATTCCTATATGTAATTAAACCCCGATCTCGGTTTCTGACCATCTACTGTATGGAAATCCTACCCCTTTTCGAGTATACAATTTTGAGTATCCCACGTTTTTGTAGTACTGACTTCCCTCAGTTTTTGTTGGTAAAGAGATTTTAAAATAATTTAGGGTTTCGAACCTGCGGCTGTTCCTTTGATAGGACTCCTATTTACCAAACCTTGCCTGAGGGGGGAGTTCGCGTTCGTATACAGGAATATCTAACCTACAATGTCTGGAATTACGAATAACAGGGACTTAGTGCCGTGCCGTTAAGTAACGGGTTGGTTATAGAAAAGGTTTAGCCAAGAACAAGAATATGAAGATTTCGATACAAGTCTTTTCTGCCTTGACAAAAAGCCCCTTAATTAGTCAAACTTGGAATTCCCCTACCTAAGCTACAACTATACCCTTTTAGATCTATAGGCCTTGCTCTTTTCTTTTCAAACTTGGTTAATACTGAAAAACTTTTCTATCTCGTTATGTGGAAAACTTGTTTAATCCTTTGTTTCACAGGATCCTATTAGGATTCCTTTTCTAACTAAGAACTGAGAAAAAGCCTTTCTATGAGAAATTTGTCCGAGTAGACGAATCCTAAAAAAACAGGAGTAGCTTCAATAGCTTAGTAAATGAAATAGGTCTTACTCAGAAAACCAGCTATAAGTGATCCGAATTTACATATTTTTGCTTCCATTTCAAGCCAAGATTTTGAAGCCTCTTCTTCTCTAAAGAATTTCATTTAGGTTTAAGGTTTGAGGAGGGGCCCTTTCTATAACTCCTCGCCTTGCTGTTTTGTTAGGTAAAGTTGTATAATACACTAAGATAAGAAGTCAATAAGATATATAAAATCTGGTAAAACAAGAGTATTTACTCCGAATAAAGTTAGATTTGTTCTGTATTTTTGTTCTATTTACCTATGAAGGTGTGGTTTAAGTCTTGTGTTTATATAGAAATTCGGGTATTTCTGGAAGAAGCTTTAGTACAGCATCGAGAGGTTTTTCTTTGTTTGATCCTTTTTAAAGGAAACCAAGTAAATAAAGGGCCAGCCAAAACACCAGGTTACAAGATGTCTACTCATTTTATTTTTAACGCCCTAGTCTAGCGAATTTTCCTTAAAGTAATAAACCTAGATACAGCATTAATAGGGGTCCTTTAATACTTTTATACTTTTATGGGGTAGTTTTTGTTCATATATATAATTATAAAGATTAGGTTTGTTTTCCAACATGACATTCTGAATACCCGTCTAACTTGTGTCTAGAGTCTTCATTTTTGTTAAGAGAGTAATATCCACTTTTGTTTAACTATCTGAAGCCTTATGGGATACATAGGTTATCATAATTTAGGTAATACTAGATACTTCTTTCTATTTACGTCTTTATATCGGGATCTTTTAACCCCCTTATCATAACTTTTAATTCAACAAATACGGTATCTTTTGAATTTAGGACTTAAGTCTCTATTTTTACAGAATATATACTTTCCAAAAACCCTTCAGTTAAAAAACGAAGCTGTTCATAAAGCACGATGAAGAAAATAGATCCTAAAATGGAGGGGAATACACTGAAATAAAGAGATCCCGCATGACTTGAAACCCATGGTCGTTCAGTTAGGAGTCCAATGCTCTACCAGTTGAGCTATACACCCACAAAAACAAGAAATAAATAGGGAAAAGACAAATAAATAAGCTTGCCTTCAGTAACATTCCTTGAAAGTCTTTTTATGAAAATCTAAAGACTCTCTTTATTTGATAACTTTCCATTGTGAAGCCCTGGTTTAGCCCCTACTATTTTTATTTTATTCTTCATGCTTCGAGTTTTGTCAATCTAGGCTCAGCGTATAGAAGTTTTTATGGGTAGGTTAGTTAAGTAACTTTAGGTACATAGGACAGTAAGGATAATAAGGCTTCCCAGGATCAATGAAAGTTTATAGTAAGTCTTCTTTTCTTCAGTTTTTCTAGTCTCGGATCTAACGGGATTTTCTTAAATGTGAACGAAGTAACTTTATACCAGAATCCTTTTTATGGGGCTCCTCAGATATTGAGGAGTTTTTAATAAAAAATTTTTTATGCCTAAACCTTTTGGTTGAGCCTATTATACCTTAGGACTAATAAAATAGAAAATAACCTACACTACAATCCCAGGATTCTCCGTGCTTTGCCATATCTACTCTACCCTTGAGTTTTCCCTTCGTAGCCATATACACTTAAACTAAGCATACTCTTTTGACTAGAATTTTTAATAATTACCTAACTTCATCAAATTTACTAAGAATATATACTTATTATATCAAGTTCAAAAGAGATTATGCAAAAAGGATTAAAAGCATTAGTTGGAAAAGGGATACGCAATCATACTCAGGAATAAGTTGTAGACTTAACGAATCCATATATTTAGGACTTACACAAACCAGATATATACCTCCTTAAATATAAAATAAAGCGTGCTAGATAAGGAGGCTCTTTATCAAAAAAGGTTACTGAATAAAGAATCTCCAAAAGATTTTAAATATCGGTACGTCGTTTGCCAATTAGGAAGAAGACCACGGGTTCGAATATCAATTTATATAAGAGCTTCCGAGTGCCTTAGAAGTTCAATCTTCTATAACAAATTGGGAATTCTAAGGCATATAATAAGAGTCGTGCATATTTGGTGGTAGTCTAAAAGACTCTAACGAGAATCATAAAAACATAACTAACCTTGAGTAGATTCGAGTTACTATAAGTATTCAAAACTGAATCTAAATTCTTTTTTGTATATAAGTGATTTATTCTTAAAAGCTTTTCTCATTTGTGAAGAACACAACTCTTTTTCCGAGCAAAAAAGGCAGCTGTGTAGTTTGATAAACTTTAGATTTCTTTTATTATATTATAATCAAACTCTGTTCGTGGTTTTTTTAAAGACACAATTGATAGTTATCTACTTAATTTTAATTAGGTTAAACTTCGTAAATTTCCAAAAAAATCCTAGATTTCGATCTTGACGACCCTAAATAAATACGTGAATTTGCGGAGTTCTACAGCCCAAGGGGGGGCAGCCCTTAATTCTTTTTTTTACTACTAGATATTGGAATCGTTTTCTATGTAATAAGAGAACTTTCGTAAATCAGGATCTTCCCTAGCGGGTCCCACAGTAAGCAAAATTCTTGTCATATCTAGATGTAGACTTTGAGTACTACCTTGCTAAAAAAGGGGATACCCGCCCCAGCCTAAGAAATTGTAACTAGATAAAAAGGGTCATAAATAACACCAAATAGTATAATGTTACAATTACAATAGGATCTACTCCATACTATACTAAACTCGAGTAATTAGAAACTATGAATATCAGTTCAAAAAACTCCGTGGGCAGGGCGTAGAACTAAGAATACACCGGTCGGTGGTTCGAGTCCTATAAGTTTTTCTTTTAGGGTTTTAGGCATGCGCACGGTTCACTCATAAAAAGTTTCAGGTCGACTGGGCAATTAAAGGGGCTAGTTTACTAGGCTATTCCCTTATTTTTGAGGTCTTTTCCGGAAGAAAATATTATACTTATTGAATTGAGTGAAATCCGTACTCATACAAGAATTTTTCGATTAATGTTAAGTAAGTTATATTGAAAAAAAAAAGAAAGAATTCAGAGTTTTTTCTTTAAATATTATATATAAAATCTGACTGGATAAATATGAAACTCCAAATCATTTATATGGAAATACAACTTTTAAATATAATTTTAGTAGTAGAACTCTTTTGTAAAAACGGTTTAGTAAATCGAAGCGTAACATAAGCGGAAATTGTGGGTTCAAATACTATTACTTTAAACTGATGGTTAAAAGAGACTTTAAATTAAAGAAGGAACCCCAGGCTTTTTAGAATTGGTTATAAAAAGAGAGTAATTTAACCACTAACAAAATAGAATGCCGGATCATACTAAGACTGTTGAAAACAAGAGCTGCTCTAATTGAGTAAGACTGGGAATGGAGGAATAGCAGAATAAGAAAAATAAGACACTTACTAAGGCTTTAGGTATGTGTCCTCACAAGAAAACTAGAGGAATAAGGTATCCTTTATATTATATCTTTCTTCTACTAGAAAAATTCCTCTATTTCAAAAGAAAGATAAGGAGAATGGGGACTCTGTTAAAGTACTTCTGTCTTCTTCATCAAAGTGATTCTCTGCGTTGCTGTAAGGCTCCCGAGCTGAATATATCCTAGTGCTAAGAGTAAAGTGGAAACCAGTAATAAGACTGAATAAAGAGCAATAGAATAGACAAGGGGTTCGCTTTTTAATCACTTAGATACAAATCCTTATTTGCTCGCCTTATCCGAGTATAGCTCTAGTTTTTCACAACAGGTTCTATCTTAGTATGGCTACTTGATTTTGTTGATAGTAATACGGAGCTTGCTTGTTCCAACATATCGTTGGTTCAAAGCCCACCAAAAATGAACTTGAAAAAGTATGGACTGTTAAAGAGCAGTTGAGCTAATTTCTTAAACTTCTTGTATCGCACCAGGTAAAGTAAAGTGGAAATTCAAGTTAGACAATGGTCGCAAGTTCTAATCGTGTTATACGGGTAAATTAGCCTAACATTTTTTATCCTGAGGCTCTAAGACCTCTTTTTTATCTTGCAAGTTTCTATGTTTGATTTGTAAATACCAAGAAATAGTTTTTTATTAGCATATTCCTTGTGCCTTTCTATTTATTGTCTAGTTTTTTTAGAGCTACAGGGGCTCCCCTCAGTAGGAATAAGAAAACAAAAAGATTAGAATATTACTTGCTCAGCCCGGGTAAATAATAGTCCTATCCTGCTTTGGTTCGGAAAGCATACGCTGCTTAGATGATTAGGATAAGTTTTAGAATAATAGAATCCCTTAGAGTTTTCCGCTTTGTTAGGCTGCCCTAATATAAAGAGGACTTATCTCAGGAAAGAGGGCTGTCATAGTTTTTCACTTTTGTTTTTTGTAAGAAGTTTAGGAATAACTAGAGGTACTTATAAGTATCAAATGAGTATAAATATCTAAGCTTAGCAGTTTCTTTTAGTGTAGCTAATGCCTTTTTCTTTGGATTTGATTCTCTTAAACAAGGAACTCCTATCATAAAGGAACTTCTTTTACTTATCCCGGTTCCCTCTGTTGCCACTCGAAATAAAGAGAGCTTGCGAAAATTACTTAAGTATATAAGGACTCTTTATAGTTTTTATAGTGTAGTAAAAATATACAATTATCTACTCGGACTTAATCCATATTCAAAAGTAGTATAGCAACGGGCCCCATATCAAATGTCGTTGGTTCCAATCTGCTCGTAATTAAAAGTGAATAGCTCTGAATAAGGTTTTAGCTCTCAAGAAAGCTAGGTATTGGGATAGGTTAGTTTAACTAGGAGATTCTAGAGCTTTTAATTAGTCAAGGTTAATAAATTCCCAAATTGTGCCCTATTATTAGATTTTATAAACAAGCTTACTTTAAAAAGCAATCTTAATTAAAGGTTAACAGGACTCCCTTTTAGGAAATACTATTATAGAACTATTTAAAGCCCTCCTGTTTTAATAAATACAAAGTTTACGGAAACAGGAATTTAGGACTTCTTATGTTATGAAGCTACTCCTTAACTTTAAACTCGATTTATACAAAAATGCCCAGATTTGAGTACTCTTTATTAAAGAAACTTCTATTACTCCCTAACAGAAGGATAATACAGTCAATACAATCCTAGCTATCAAAACTCAGAATAACGACCCCAGGAAGAGCTACCAACAAATTCAGTACAAATTAGTAATAAAATTAATATAACTTTTTTTAACAAGTAAGAATCCTAGGAAAAGGCTTGCTGTAATGTCAATCAAAGAAAATCTCATGGAAAGAGGGCCCTTTGACATCTAAGTTGTTCCATTTTTGTTTCCTTCTCTCTAGTAGATATCCTTCTCTCTAGTAGATACAGGATAGGAAGTACTTATTGCATGACTTATTCTTATTCCTCAAAGTTGAGGGCTTTTAAGGTAAAGGCTCAAAAAGCAAGTGGACTTTTATATCTAGTTAATTACTTTAGATTAGGCGTCTCCCTCTTACGGGGGACCTTTGCCTTGGGTATTCTATATATTCTATATAGTCAAATGCTTTGGATTTCAGAAGAATCTTTTTTATCGACATCCTATGTTCGTAGACTCGCAATGGCAGTTTTTCAAAAAGTAGATCAATTAAACCTCCTTAAACTGGTTAGTCTAGCCCTATGAAGCTTGTAGCTGTAAAGAAAGTCTCAGTTTATATTATTTATTGGTACGTTTTCACGACTACCTTAAAAAGAGAAAAGTCAGAATAAGTACACAACGGTGTTTTTTATTGATATGGCTTATCGAACCCAGTATTTGGATCTCTTTAATCCGGTTGCTTCGTTGTTACTAGTAAGATGTATTCTTTCTTGTTTTTGTACTACCCCCTTTGCCTTCTCATGGGTTCCTGCTCCAGAGTCAAGTAAATTCCTATAAACTGAATTGATAAACTAAAGTCTTAGTATTGTTAACTTCTTAAAAGTGTCTTGGTTAACTAGGTCCTTTGAAAGGGAAAAGTAATCTTTAATTATTAAAAAAGGGAGATCTAGTTTATCAACTAGAGAATTGGTGCAGCTAAATTACCTAAAACTAGGAATCTTTTTTGTAAAAAGGGTAAAATAGCCAGTAATATAGACCTCTGTTAATTACCTGGAATTTTCTATACCTTATACTTTTGGCGTGTTTGTGAGTCTGGCAAGCCCCCTTTAAAAAACAGGAATTCTTAGTTTGTTATTCGTCTTTTCTCTATTATATTGTACTCATTTGTAAAAAATGCCTAAAATCTTGTTTACATCAAGCCCGCATTAAGTAAATCTAATACCAAAGGTTAGTATATGACAAAATAGTTTGATAATAAAAAGTATTCCTGAAGCTGAGGAATCTCGTCCTATCATAGACCCCAATGGTGCACGCTTAGAGCGTCTAGAAGTGATGAAAGGGCACGTCCCAACGACTTTACAATGTGTTTGCTGCCAGGGCTCGAGCTGTCCTACAACAAGAGGGAATACCTATCCTTGATAAAAAAGATATCAAACGGGCGGTAGATTATGTACTTTGTGACTATAATACGAATCAGGAATTGCAAGACGCTGTAAGATCCGTTCGCTATACTGGATCTCACATAAGAACAGAGTTCATGGAGGCATTCCGTCCACTTTCTGAGAATGGCCCTTTATTCTTCAAGAACTCAGACTCGGAATAGGGGGTATGTCAATATTAAGTCAGCAAATCTCGGAAATAAAGCGCGGCTTTCATAGCTATGCAAAAGGGACTACTAGTACTTCTTTTAAATAGCCCCATTTTAGTTAGGAAGAAGCCTATAAACAAAGTGAAGGATATTCCGCAAAGCCTAATGAGGGAGTTCTATCAGGAGAGGTTAATAAAGTGTTGAAGTAGTGTTAAGGTTGCTAGACTAGAACTGGATATACCCGAGTCTTTGTATGCTTATTATGATAAGACCCAGAAAAAATTCCAATAGAAAGAAAGGGTCCTCTTACTTAAGATATCTACCTGGCTAGCTTTATACGGCGAAACTCCTGACGTAGCCAGGTCTTTCAAATAGGATTATACTCAATACCTAAATCGGATAGGGCACTAGTAAATAACCCTTAATTTAAGGAGTGAAATAGATCGCCTGAAATCGAAAACCCTGGAGAAGACAAGTGTTACCAATAAGAATCCAAGGCGAGATGCTCGGAATTCGCAAGGGGAGGTTTGCGTAATATAAGGGGGGTTTATCGACTGACGCTTTAATAAGATAAGAAGCGGTAGAGCATGTGTGGTTTAATTCGATACAACGCGCGGGATCCTACCAGCGAAATCTATTATATCATAAAACTGGTATATAAGAGGATCACCAAATTCATAATTGGATCGGAGCCATAAGAAAGGCATCATGAATCTTTCTGTGTTTCGGCAGTTTCTTCAGAGCAAGCCAGAATCTAAGTTCTTATATCCTTCAAAAAAATCCCAAGTAGGTCGCAGGGTATAAAAAGTTTGGTCGTAGTCATGCTGCCATGATATGCCCTTGTTTTTAAAATTCATACTTCGTTAGCCAGTATTCAGTAAACGTTTCTCAGAAGAAGTTTTTATGCAAGCGCTCTCCTTAACTCCCAAAAGGATTCTTATTATACACTGACTAATTCCTCTATTTATGGATATTTTGAGGAAATCTAAGTTTCGATCTCCTGGCCTGGACTGTGCAGAGTGTATAGCAACGTAAGCCCCTTGTTACCTCCTTACTTGAAGTTTATTCGTCAAGCTTTCAATATTCATTTCACAAAGTTTGCACTCGAATTTGTACCCTATTTATTGAAAAGGGTATTAGAAGTTATACGAATACCAAAGAAAAGCTCATATCCTCACTCTATTTTCATGTAATTAAACCAAAACAAATATTCAGCTATCTGTATAAGTCAAGACGTGAACAATACAACTGGGTGAGTTTTTCTGAAGGAATAGAAGTCTATTCTTAAGGAACGCGAGAGTACTTTGACTTCATAAAGAAAAAAGTTATAAGCAAATTTAGACGTCCTTGATCTAGGGAGTTCGCTTAACTAGAATTATAGAAAGAGGTTTATAACTAAACTAAAAGCAGTTCGACAAACTCCGGATCCTATAAAAGAGGGCATTAAATAAGAGGAGTGCTTCAAAATATTAAAGGGGGTTCTTTCTTTACAATCTAATCGGAATTTTATAACAGTATATAGGAACCCTTCTCCACGGGGAGCAATTCAATTTTGAAGAATATACTTTAAAGCTTGTTCAGTGTATTCCCTAGTTTCTGATTGCCTGGTTTTTTACTTTCTTCTTCTTGTTTCTTGTGGTTAGATCCTAGCTTTCTTGTTTCGGCATGTCAAAGGTTCAAGTCGCATAGCTACTGTATCAAACCAGTTCCTTTTTAGCAAATGAAATTCTTTCTTCACTTTTATCCTATATAGTATAGTCAAGGAATTCCTTGTAATCGGGCAGAGAGGTTGGCAAAGAAAGACTAGGACTAGACTTCGGTCATAGAAGATTGATGATTCACTTGTATATCCTAGATCTTGATGTAATTCACATATACCCTTTGGAACCTAAAGTGCAGTGAAAAAGCATATAATTTTACAAAAGTAAACTTAGTAACTTAGTGAAATACACCTAGAAGATTCACATACCTTACTAACGTTTGTGACTTGCTCATAATAGTATAGGTTAAATCCGACAGATAAGTAACAGTAGCACTTGAACCTGGCAACCGAAGGCTAAGGCAGCCCTGTTATACCCAGCCACAAATGAAATTATCCAAATATTTTGACTAAGTCAGGTATTATTACATAGCTCGACAGTTAATCATCTTTCCTTATCAACTCAGCAAAAGTATAGAACTGTTGGAGTGGTGCTAACTCTTTATTAAACACAATCCTAAACCTGGTTTCTATACTTAATAAAGAAAGATAAATATGTACGCATTTCTGGGTTTGAAGCGTTTTTAGAAAAATTCCTTTATGGATATAAGTAAGACTTAAGGCTTCTGAGTCTCTGTTATTAGATACTATCTATATATTAAAAGTCAAAATCAAAAACACCGATCATCCACAAAGAAGAGAGTAAGCAAACGTATTAGAAATCCTCGCTTCACTTACTACTTCTATGGTCTCATCAGTGGATAAATTGACTTAATAAGTCCGTTGATCAAGGTGCCTTAGGTTAGACTATCGATTGTCTAGTTCTTCTTCCTCCTTTTCCTTATAGAATTCCTAGCTAGTAAGCTAAAATAGGATACCTCACAAGAGATCAAGGACTTTCCTATCGGAGTTAAAGAGCATTTAAGGAATCCCTACAAATAGTAAAACGGATTCCTAACTTTAGAGGAGACTGGCTTTAGGGAACTTTACTACTATTTAGAAATCCTTTTTATTCAATCTTAGGAACAAGACTTCACTGTCAAAGGACATGAAAAACCCATATTCCCTTAACTTACCTAAATCAATAACCCCCATTAAGTAGAACTTGAAATAGGATACCCCTAATTGATAGAACCGAGGTTAGGAAAGCCGCCCCTTTTGGCTAACTCGTGCTTGGAGTAGGTATCCGGTATGGAGTAATAATCTAGTCAATTGCATACCCATTTTTCTGAGCTATATTCAGTTTTCTTAAATGGGCTGTACTTGACTAAGAGAAAAAGAGGTACTCGCATTCCTTTGCTGAACAATTCAAAATTTATGGAAACGTTATGAATATAATAATAGCAAATTCCTGAGGAATTACAGTGGAACTTTGAGTGTTTTTAACTGAAACCTATGGGTTTTAGTGTAAGTTTTTACAAAAGCTACAATATAACTTCAATGAAGAGGAGTTTCATAAACCTTCAAGATTTTTCCGTACCAAAGAGTTTACTATATAAATGCGTGTGTTTCTCTATCTAGCAATTACTAGAGATAGGCCTTTATATGTAATATTACGTGACTCTGGTAATAATACTAGGCTTCATTTTAACAAGATTTTCCCTTTGTGAGTAAAAGCTTTTTTGTTTGTATCTGATTTCAGGTAAAGAGATTTCACTCCTGAATAAAGAAACCGCTCCGCCTAAATCTCTTACAGATAGATACTGGTCCACTCCTTATATATAGGATAAAAGCTAAACACAACTCAAACTAAGAAATCCACCCATCTGATAATGAGGTAAATCCCATTCACTCATATTCAAAAACCAGAGGACACTAAACTGAACTCTTCACTTGGTCCCCGCCCCCGGCGTACCTTATTCTCATTTGTTCTACGCTTTTTAAAACCCCCTTCTTTCTTTTGCACAACAATTTGTGTACTCCCAGGAGTCTTAGCACTCGTCTATTGGGCCTAGAATGACTTTATACAATCCAGTTAGGCTGTGGTTTCTAATTTCAAAAAATATGTGTATAATCTTCAACCCGATTCTAATCTATGGAATAGGTGCTTTTACAACTTATAGTAATAGGATTTCCTTATAAAAAAAGTACAAGCCTTACCATTTATTTTGCATCAATCGAAGTTGTAACTACTTAGAATTTGTAGGTTCGAATCGTGCTATTTACTGCCATATTTGACACTAACTGGTTTATGGATAACATAGAAAAGCCATAATAAGGCATGGGGCTGGGGTTACTCTCTTGTCGAAGCCGTACTCAGCTTACAAAAATGTCTTTAATTTAAAAGAATTTCTTAGGTTTACTTTCATTTTACTTATTTAGAAAGAAAGACTTTCTTCAAGGGTCCCAGATCCAGTAATACTAAGCTGAGTAAGAGAGGTGCCCCAGAAATAGTTAAGGCAATTAAACCTAGATACACACAAAAATGGAGTTAGTTGAAAAGCTTTATTTGATACCTACTCTCTCTGGAGCTCTTTCTATTTGGGATATAGGGAACACCCGTTTGCATATGATAAAAAGGGTTCTAATAGAAAAGAAAATATAGGGGAGTTTAAAATGGACTTTCTGGATCTCTTGAAAATAAAAGGAGCACTCATTGCAGCTTCCTCGATGTGAAGAGAAATCCCTCTAAAGTCTAAAACTTCTTCAGTCAATATTGATAAAAGACTAAAACTGAAGCTCTCAGAATTACGGATTTATAAAGCGGTCTATAAGATACCTGAGAGGGCCTTTAATATAATTACCCGAAACTGAAATAATAAATAATTAGTATCAGGAAGAAACACTAGTACAAGGATAATTGCATAAAGAATGCACAACTACCACCCTATAAGAGCAAATAAAGCTTTGTTTATATAAGATAAAATGGATAGGTTCGGAAACTCAGTCACTACTAAGAAAACAACTGCGAAATCTCTATATAATATAGACAAGTTTTCCGTTTATATAACCTTCAGTAATCTCATATAAGGAGACTCTATTAAAGGATTCCCTGTTTACGATACTTACTTCCCCTTTCAAATAGTTTAAGTTAAGGAGGAGCACAAAATTTGTAAGGGGGAGGTTTTACAATCTATAACGAATTCTGAGGTTTCCTCTTTTTTGGAGATTCTAAGGAATGGAGGTTCTTGCCCGGGTAGAAAATAATAGGAATAATTTTCTATAAATGAGTAAACAGAGTATTCACGTTTTTTCAAGTATTTTGGAAATCCTTACGAAAAAAGGAAGATCTCTACCTGCCTAAAGAGTTGACAATAAAAAGGGACACTTTTAAAAGTCTTAGCTTTCTGGATCAGTAAAGGACTCCTTCAAAACTCCTGACTTAGGGCTACCTAGCTGCTTCAACTAAATCAATTCTGGAATAAAAGGACTCTAATTAAACATTAAAAGTAAAAACTTTCAAAGGGCTAAAGATAAATGTAAGTTTAATCTCGTGAGTACATAAATTTACATGAATAGCCATTATCCGCTTTTTGCCTTTAGGCTGAGTACCATAGCACAATCAATATAAGAATCCGTATTAAAGGGTTTCATTCCAGTCTTGATAGAGCACCGCGTCAAATTAGGCGGTGTCATTGGTTCAACCCGTATATTAAGTCATACTTATAATATTAAAGCAAGCTTTTCGACTATAAGTATATATATGGTTCCGGAGGAATATAACCAAAGTCTTTATCAAAGCTAGTAGAATTACTTTTGAACTTACCTTAGAATGATATAGCCTAAGCAAGAAGAAGCTGCCTAGTTGACAATAAAACAAGTAAGACTAACAACTGGCGTGTGAAAAGTTAATACCATAATTAATAAAGAGTGCTCTCTGTGAAGTGAAGCTTTGAAATTTTATCCAGTTTTTATACTCGCTGGGAAAAATAAAGAATAATTTTACGATTTCTAAACCAATCCCGCTTTATTGAAGGAGAATGCATAATACTCGGATAACTCTTGCCGAAATTTTATATAACTTGGTTGTAGATTTCCTTTATTAGTTTTCGTTAAATGTGCAGTTCAGTGGACACTTGAGCATAAGGTATATCCTAGCTCTACTTGAGCACCTTTGTCATTTATCCGGATAAGGGCGTGTACTATCCTATACGGGCTAGTTATGACTTTAGATATAATTTTTTATCTGTCTTCTAGAGGCTGGGTCAAAATGCTAATAAAAGGACCCTGTCGACTAAAACAATCAAAGAAGAAAGAAAACTTATTAATTATAAATTACGGAATTTATTTGAAGTTTTTAAATATTCATAGTTATTTTCTTTAAACTCTTACTGATAAACTAATTGTAAGCTTTACTATTTCTCGATTAATCCTCTTTTCTAAGAGAATTTCCTAACTTAAAGTATTAGTACTTTTATTTTCGTAATTATGAAAGCTATCTAGTTTTATTAAAGGACTTGGTTATAATAAATCTATTAACTGACAGCCCAAGAATCTAAATGGAATTAGGCAAGCTTTAGCTAGTATAAATGTAGAGTTCCTTAAATAGACTAAAGAAAAGAGCTCCCTTAAGTGGAATATCTTACGCAGTAGAAAAGTCTAGTTTACTCTAGATTATAAGCTATACATGAACTCTTACTATTCAAGCATTTTGGATTACTAACTTGAATTAAAAACTAAAAGGAAAGAGAAGTAAATAATTCCTGGATTCATATAAGGCAAGTGTAGTTTGGCTCTGAACGAAGAGAAGAGGAAGAAAGAACTAAAAAACCAAGTATTTCACTCGGTAGAACACCTTGAAAAGGAGTTGCAGGGACATGGTTCAATGCGGATTGAGAAAAGGAAAATGAGAACTACTTGAATGAAAGAATTACTGACTGTAAACAAGATCAATCCTTCCTGAAACAAGTACTGCCAGCAAAACCTTGCGCCTAATTTTTCTTATACTAATAAGGGATCCCCGACCTAACTGCCTAACTCTGATCTTTCAGAATTGTGTAAACTTTTGCTCGTTACCGAAAAAGAAAAGCATTGAGAATATCTTAAACCCGCAAAAGATTATGGAATTTTTTTTTTCATAATTGTGGAAGTTTTGTACAAAGAGACTTAACGAAGCCCACTGCTAAACCCTCCTTTCCCATTATATTATTAAAATACTTGATTAGAAGCTGCTTTATGCCCCCTCCCCTAAATACTTAAACAAATCCTAATCTAGACGGCTCTTTCCAGAAGTACCTCCAAGGAAATTAGACCCGCAAAAATCTGAGTAAAATACAAAAACCTGAAATAATGCACAAGATACTTTACGTATTTTGTTTGAGAACTTTAGATTGCAACAAAGCTTTCATATTCTTTTCTCGCAAAACTTGTTACCTCACTGGATCCGAAAGACTCCACTTTAAAATGGCACAGAATCCAGGAATAAAAGAAAGAACTTTCCTACTATGCCCCATTAGATTCAATGTTGTATATTTTAGCTGCACAGTATATAATTTCTTTCATTACATAACTTTTTGACTGACTAGCTACTACAGTACCCTGATTCATTTCATTAAACTCAACTTTTATCACCGGAAAACTTGATAGTTAAACCACTGAGATTTTTACTCTTAAAAGACCTGTTACTTTATCAAATCCTTCTTTTCAAAGTACGAACCTTTCCCCCATTTTCGTGGTTTGTTTAAGGGGGGCCTTAAAGAACTCATGGTTATTCAAATAAGTAAGAATTCTTAGCGTCTGAAATTCGTATAATTAGTAAAAACTTCTAAGTCTAAACAAAAAAGTGACAAGTATGCAAAAAGTTTTCTTTATCAAAGTGATTCTAAACTATACACGCAAATACTCCTATTCCAAATCCTAAAAGCTGATTGCGCTACCTAGCTAGAGAAAGGCATATGAGACTTGACTTCTGTAAATATTTATTGAGGAGTAACCTGTAGGCTCGAATAATTTTGAGCTTTGTTACTTTAAAAACTGTATGAAATAGTACTCCCGGATGTAAGAAGCAAATAGCATTAGCAACTTTTTAGGATATCATGATATATTTACTGAGAGACTTTAGCCCGTTCCTACGTTTGGGGTTTGATGAATCAAGAGATAGAGTCTATATCTCGGTACAATTTCATAGAGATCATCCGATTCATCGTTAGAGCACTTACCTTTAGGCGCTCGAAGGTTCCAGTCGGAGGGGTATCCAGTTTGTTATCAAATTAGAGTCCTGAGTTCTTATCTGTCTCTGATAGATTTGTTTAGCAGGATTCATAATAATTTGCTAAAAAGAAAACTTAGGCTTCGAACTTATGCTGTTTTCTCCATTTCAGCTTTGGTGAGAATCATCCCCAACTAGTATAAAGTGGGATCCGGTGCTGTTAATTGTCGAGCTTTGAAGGAGCTCTCAACTCTAGTCCTAGTCTCATTTTCAAGCTTTTCATAGAAAGAGAAAAGACCCCGCTTTGAGTCCAAAAATGTAAAGACAAGGGTTTAAAAGAGTCTTATAAAGTCAAACTTACGAGGTATTCTTTAAATAAGGATATTTGTCTATTAAGTTTCCTGACTATTAGCACTTTTACTATGGATTTGAATTACTTATACAAAAGAATATGCTCAGGATATAGAGTCAAACCAAATTGACTGCAATTGCTACTAAAAAGGGGCTTTACGTGGTTTGTTATATAGACTTCATTTACTTAAATAGACAAGTTACAGCTAAAGATTTTGAGGAGGAGTAAATAACCTCATATCCAGAAAGGGGAGGTCGCGCATCAATTCATCAGCAAAAATTACATGGGTTCGAGTTGTACTTTAGTCTATTATAAAAATCTAGTGAACCCCTGACGAACGACCCGAAAAAGTAGAAGCAAAATTCATTATATAACAGTATATTCTTGCTGTACAATCCCCATACCCTTGCAGAGAAATTGGAATATCTTTATAAAATAAAAAGGGGTCTCATTATCTAAACAATTACACTCCTTTTGTAAAAGTGACGAGCTATCTATATACCAAAGGATGAGTAAAGTGTAATAGAAAAAACTTCTAACTAAGAAGGGGAAATCTAAATGACAAAGAATTGCTTAGCATCCGTAAATATACAGCCTTCAAATCAAAAATCCTTGTGTATGTTCTTCTTCAAGCTACTTATAGACCGGTTCCGTTCAATAAACATGAGATTCAATTTTATATATGAATTTACCTTGCAACCCTCTTCCTTCCCCTCAATCAATGAATATATCACTGGCTTACAGATAGGAAAATTAGACGTTACACCCTTTTTTACTCGTCACTGCCTAAGGTCAAAAATCAGGAGTAAGGGAGGTTTTGCTAGGCTCAGAACGGCTCGAACCCTTGCCATGCTACATGAACCGGTGCATGACAATCAAATGAACTCCCTATTCCAAGATCCTTTAGACAATTACTTCTTTCATTTTTTTTTAATACTAAGCAAATGTCAAAGCTAAGTTCCTAGGCAACTGCGTCCCCGTTTAGACATAAACAAGTCAACTAACAGAGAAATAAAACTTATGCCCTTTTTATAAATTTAGATTGCATTTTTGAATAATGAATTGTTCTAGGTGAATTCTATTTAGAGCTGCGACTATACTGATGGAATCCTTATCAAAAAAATTTCTAGTTGTTTAGTTACGTATTTTCCGCATCTTTTTCATGTCAGTGTACACCTATCTCTTAGTTTCCTGCTTGAGTTTATACTTAGTCATAAATTTCTTTACACAAAAATGTGGAAAACAAGGCTTTATCCTCATATTTATAGCACTCTTTACCCTATAGTCTAAGACTTTAACCCCGGTTAATCTAAAAAAGTGTAAACCTCTTATAACGGATCAAAAAAGTAGTATTCCTTTTACTTCATTTCCGCGCGTATTCTAACTTCTTAAAATGACTCTTGTGAAACTGTGGATGAAAAAATCCTACCAACAAATTAAGAACAGAATATAATAGGCGATATCCGGTCAAGAGAAGAAAGTAGTGCAAGAGTAGAGCTTTTCGAGGATCCTACTAGAATACTAGAAAACAGATTACATAGGTATGCATGACAAGGGTTCGCATTTAATGACTCTAATAATAAATCCAAAAAGGAGTTTGCTTAGTATATGCTCTGGTCCTATTGAATGAATAAGTTCTACAACCCCTTTTATAATCTCAATTTCCCTAGCTCAGTGCTTAACTAAGGGCATTTTTCTCCAAATTAGAATCTGATATTGTGGTTCTTTATAGTGATATTTCCTTCAATCTGTATTCTTTTGAGTTAACAGCTTATTTATTGCTTTGTCTTGCTAATAGAATGACTTCCACACTAGATATGAATCCAATTGGATACAACAAGGAAGTAAATACCGTACAAGTGTCTCCTGGGAATAACTCAATTATAGGGGGTATTAGAAATTATAGATAAAAGTTTGACTTAGTTACATAGACGAGTCTTTTACACAGAAATTCTGGAGTGGATTCTTGTTGAAAGTGAAATGAGGATTCTCTTACTAAAAAAGATAGCTTACAATAATAACAAGCGGATTTATTTCCTTATCGGTACGTAAATAATTCTTCTTTTTTGAATGGGAATACCTTTTAGAAGAGAAATAGAACTAAAAGGAAGCTTTTCTGGGAGTATCTAATCGATAAGAAACAGAGTTGGAATCCGGATCTTGTATGTAGTACAGCCAAAGAGGAGAGGATCACTTATTTATATATTTTGCAGTGCTATTGGGGTTCAAATTCACAGATTAAAAAGTAGGTTACGAAATGAATATTATAATTACAGCTACTGGACAGTCCCCTTTGCATGCAAAGAAATTGTATTCTAATCTTGTGGTATTTGCTTGATTACGGGAACCCTATCTCAAAACCTATCTAATATCAAGTAAAACCGCGGGGCTCCTCTACTGGGTTTGTACTTAGCTAACTCATAAACGAGCTGCAAAAGAAATCCTGTTATATATCTTCTAGGGGATCTTAAGTTATAGTAATTTCTAATTAGTAAAATTATAAGAAAAGTACTAAATTCGCTTCTTTTTTAAAATGTAAAGCATTAAGAAAAAAAAAACTAAAGGGTCTTGCTTAGGTCTAAAAAGCTAGGAAAGTCTTATTTTTTTAAGAGCTTCTGCGGATGCTTACATATAAATATAAGAAAGTGTAATCTTGTACTCTGATTACAAGAATTAGTGTTTAAAAAACGGGGTAAAAATTTTAAAATGAGAAAGAGGCAAGACAAGTGCAGGACCTGCCTAAAGCACGTCAAGGGCCTCTTAAAATAGTTCCAGAAACTCATTTTTCTTCTGACCACCTATTCCTAAGGATTTCTTAGTATTTGTTGTATTTGTTTGACTTTATACTTCTATGAGCAGCCACTTCTTGAACCTCCCGTTATAAAATAATAGGATTTCGTGACTTACAATCCATCTAAACAGCTCTTTTTTGTTTTGTATAGAGAAAAAAGAAGTGGTCTATAGTTAGGTATTGGTGACAAACTTATACTAAAAATGAATTGATAGTAGGTAGTAAACCAAGTTAGATTATGCTCGCATCGGTACACGATTCTAATTGAATAGCGTTAGCAAGACTCGAACCTAAGTACGTAATTCCTTTTGTTCACCTTATATTCTCATGAGGTATATTCTTCCCCCATATTTAGAGCCCCCAGTACTCAGTAACGAAAAGTTTTTACAGATGCTGGAGTATCTTTTTGTATAAAGCCTTAGGTAGCGGTCTTGGTTTATAAATACTGGATCTCAATAGAATAGAAATCCATACAGATAAGATACATCCTTTTTTGCTATTGTGAGTCAGTTTAGAACTCTACCAATATCCACTAATTTCTGTTATTCTTTCAAGTGAAGTTTATTAGAAAAAATAAAAATAAAATATTGAAATAAAAAAGGTGGAAACTAGAATTCTTAATTAGATCAATTTCAAGTATAATAACTTGTATTAAAAAGGAGTCTGACATAAGATACCTTAGTACAGATTCATTCTATAGAACTAAAGGACACAAACACTTAGTGAAGCTATATTAAATAGGGTATCCCTTAGACCCCCTCTCTTACTTTGGTTGCGCTAAGTTTTTTAAAAGACTCTTGATTTGTCTCTAAGATTTAGACCTTGGTATAGTATAGGCTGCTTTATAGCAAAAAGGTAGTAACATATTATAAAGACAAGAATTTCAAATTTCCTCAACTTTTGAGACCCCCTTTTACTAAAAAGCATAATTGACAAACAAATAATATACTACTCACGACATATATATAAGCCCGGTTTTTAGAAAAAGAAAATTCATAAAAGGAGCCCCTCTTCTCTATATTTATAAATATAATAGGAACAAGATATTGCAGAAGTTAAACTCGTAAGCATTGGAGCTAAGCCTTTCTTAATGAAGTAAAAACAAAGTTAGGTTCTATTTAATCATGAAATTTTGAACGAAATCTCATAAATATAAAAGATAGATGTGAGTTTGACTTTCGAGGATTTTCTAAGGGCAACCCTTACAGACGGCCCAAAAGGACTTCATTTATTGCAGTAATTAAGCTTAACTGAGCTATAAAAAGCAGTGGTAAAATACATAATAGCGCCGGAAAGCCTCAAAATCCCGTTTAATGACAATTTTTATGGACTCTTTACAGAGCTTCGAAACCTTTACACTTTGACTTCGCGAGCTTGTCTTACATAATTAGGAGTTACATGCAACTTGAAATGAAATAAGTATCTTCCTTAGCAATCCTGTTTAAATACACTAGAAGTCCTGTCAGCCTTAGGTATCCGAGGCCTCTTTTCCTGTGGAAACTGCGTTGTACGCTTACTGGAAGCTCCGGTATAATTACTTCAGTTTGGTACTTATAACTGAATTTAGATTCCAAAGCGTAGAACTTTAGCTTCTCGGGGTACTGCTCTAAAAAATGCTAAAACTCAAGGGTATCTGAGTGGTTGTTGCTATGTTATTGGTGCTTTGCTTTTTGCAGCTAGTGTATATCCGGATTCCTTTTTGTTCATAAAACCTGCCTATTTAAGTATAAATTACGTAAAAAAGATTCTTAGTTTAATAACAACACATTCTTCTGTATTTTTAGCCAATCCCATAAAGGGAGGCCCTTGGTTAATCATTAAAAACATCTAAATATCCCGGAGCTTTTCCAGGGGCAACTCTTCGTATATAATTTCCATTGTTATTAGTTTTAGTGACCAAGGCCGAAATTCCTCAAGGGCTGAGATTGAACAAAATGTAATATCTTAAAAAGGGGAAGAAACGTAAAACTGAATCGTAAAGAGAAGCTTAACCTCAACTTTGAAAAGATATCATTTCGAAAGCTAGCTTACCTTGAAGTTTGAATCTCTGAGAACTAGGGGCTCTGACTGTACCTTATCCTTTTACGGATACAACAGAAAATCTAGTACACAAACGTAGAGTTAGGTATGTTTAAAGCAATCCTATTGATCCCTTTTCGTGAGCCTTGACCTGACTTGAACCTACGGCATTCGCGCTGAAGACACGCTGTTATAACCACCAGGTTTTAGTTAGATATTTATTGTTATAAAGAATTATTACACACTATTAATGCTAACCCTTACTTAAGGACTTTTCCGGATTCCTGCTTCTTGAATAAACAATCCGGCTTGAGAGATAAAGAGTCTGATCAGTAAATACTAAGAGCAGCCTTTAAGAATAGAGTTTCCGCGCAGCTTGGGAATCCACCTCTCTTTTGAATCAAAGTTTACCGGTTGAACTACTTAACACGGATTCCGAACGAGTTTTATACTAATTTACGAAGGATTTACTATACAACTCTTATATAATATACTTGAATTTCCCATTCGGTAAGTACCTCTGTTATGAGTCTCTCTATCTCTTCTATATAGTCCTTCCTATTAAGTTCAGTCTACTAGCTCCTACTGTTAAGTCTTTCCCTTGGGATTCTTCTCCTACTTCTAATTCGAATGACTGTAAAGGAATACGCCTTACTGTATCTAATTACAAACTATTCATTTCTATTATTCTATTACAGACTACTAATTGTAAGAACTTATAAAAACAATTCTTATACTCTTTATATAATAGCTGCAATTAACTAGGGACTCTACGTTAAAAGAGGGATCTTTCCTAAAGCTCCTAAGACTGTTAAGACACCTAAAAATTTATTAAGATTTAGAAAAGAGTAGTCTAGCCCCATTGCGAAGTTGAGTAGTAGAGGTCTATCTAGTTTTATTACAAATACAAAAGGGCTGTAGATTGAGCCGTTTCGGTAAAGAATTTGAGAGTCTTTTTCTTGATGCTATTGTCTTGTAGTGTGTAAGGTGTTTTATCTATAGTATACTATAAAGCATTTCCTTCTCTTTGTTATACTGTGGTCAGGTACATGGACGTACTCATTATCTCCGAAGGGCACTAAGCCTCTGTTACTGATAAGAGCCATAAGACAAGAGGAATGCCCCTAAACTTAGAACAATTATATCAAATTTATTATATAGTATTAGACTCTATTCCTGAACTAGAACTAGCTAAATACATTTCTTTATTACAGTCTATTTTCTATTCCTAATATATCTATTTAATAAAAAGACTATGGATACTATAACCACTAATACTAACCCTAAAATATCGGGAGTAAGGTAGTAGTTACAAACAGGCACTATTAAGAATCGAGGCAAGGAGGAAGTAAAGAAAAGATAGGCTTTTTTTCTACTAATTCCTGTTGAGATCTTTCGTACTTACAAAATAAGAATTGGCGAGATTTGACCCTGGACTAGAATTTCATTCTAACTGGGAAAATGCTAACACTTGTGCTTTTGAACTCGGGGTTTCTAGGAATTCCCGATTTATAGGACACTTCTCTGTTAGATCCTAAGCCGTAGTCGTTGGTTTAAAAAAGGGCTCTATTAGGATCGCTTTATATTCTTTGATAAATGTACCCATCATAGATTTTACTTTGTATCAATTCAAAAACCCTTGAGAAAAGTCTTAAGGGCCTTTAGTACTAATCTGAGGGGGTACGTACTCTTACTAAAATTAATATTCCTACTCTTATACTGGATCTAGTAAGCCAAGAGAGTAAGTTTAACCATTATTAGACGGGTTTCAATTACTAAAAAATGAGCAAAGGTTTTAACATTATCATTATTAAGGAGCTCCTAGGCTTTCATGGAAATTCTTAGTATTATACTTTGTATTGTGTTAGTCTTTATCTTATAAAAACTCTGGATCTCCACCTACAGGACTTCCTAAATTCTAATTATCCTGGCAGTATTTTACTAAAAAGGATAGCTAGGTCAAACAAGATATTTATCATTAAAATGTACTAAATGTAAAAAATGAATTCTAAAAACATTTTTTCTGAAACTTCTACGTTTTAAAATATAACAAGTATCATCTTAATTTGTTAAATAATAATGTTCTCCATTATCAGGAATCTTATCAGGGCTTCACCCAAGAACCCCTTTTTTGTTTTGACCCAATCCCTAATTTATTATTATAAGAATGCGGAGTTCAACCCTTAAGTAGCTCATCCAAACCAATGCAAAATATTCAGATATTGTAAATAGGTTTTCCGTTCTTATCCAACGGTATACCCTTCCTTTCTTCAGCACAGCCCTTTACTACTAATCTACTTTTCCTAGACTAACAATTAAAAATTCAAGGGTGCTCCTTGTTCTGAATAGTTTAAATGAACGGCTACTTTTCATTTCATTAAAATCCTGAGATTAAACACTATAAATTTCAATACACGTTAGATTAGAAACCTATACCCTACTTACCTCTTCTAATACTTTACCACACGGGATTAAAAAAGAAGGGACGTAAAATAGATGACTATAGGATGGATACTTATAACTTTTATAAAAGGATACTCGGATCTTTCATAGCATAACAAGATTTTATGCATTTCGCTGGATTGAAACTAATACGCTAATACTGCAGGTTTCTATAATATAAGAAATAACGAGTTTTTAAATGAGCAGCACTGCATATAGGATTCTCCACAGTTTCTCGATAATGACAAAAACTAAAACAACTTATTGGATACGGAAGTCTAAGGGCTATTTTATTTCTTAGTCCTAGCCTTTTTTCCAAAAATGATGAAAAAACGGACCCGACTAAGCTTAAGAAATTCCTTTTTATAACTCTATAACTGACTGAGGAAAGATAGGAAAAAGCTTGGCTTCTATAACTGTTAATGAACTTTTCTATTACCTATTTCCCACAGGTACACGGGAAATGACTAAACCAGGAAAGTAACTCTTTAAGGATATTTTTTCTTGTTCTATGGCTCTTATTACTGTAGAGGAAAGAAGCCCTAGTAGTTTAAGGAGGTAAGAAAAGGAAATTTGAATCTACGGCTAAGCCATTAAAAACCCAATGGAATAGGATTCCCTATTGACAAAGTCCAATCCTATAGCAATCTAACATATTCGTCCTGGGATCCGCGACAATAGATTAAATATAGCCTTTAAAAGTAAAAGGGCCCCTAAAAAGTACGTAACAAATTTCCCTGAAAGAAAAGTTCTCTCGATCTAAGCAAGAATGTATAAAAAAAGTGAGCGTTTCTTAATCCCACTTAGCTGCGAAAGGCTGTAATCGAAGGGAGCTCCTGGTCAGTGAACAGAGCTCGGTAAGTTGTTATTCTTTAAATATATGACATTCAATACTCTCTGAGCTCTACCCTTCCTCAACACAAAGAGAAAACAACTGACAATCCAAACGGGAAAGAAACTGTTAAAGGAAAGGATTCTCCATAATCAGTAAGACAAAAAATTAGCTAATAAGACATAAACAGTCAAGACTTGTTTCAGGAATTCTAATTCTTTAAGTCATTCATTCTCTAATCTCTCTAATCCAAGGGGTTCCCATTCTCCTCTGCCCTGCTCGTATTTAACCTTTGAATGCGGACTAATAGAACTTGTGCTTTACCACTTTCAAATACTAAGTTAAAAACATAATGAATACCCTTTACTAGAGTATTCAGGATGGGTTTGAATCTATTTGTATATAAGTAATTAAAAAATCCCACTGAAAAGTCTAAATATTTTATATTACTCGCTTTATTAGGAATATTACCTACTAACCGCAATAACTGGTGTACCTTAGTTTGAGTTCCTACTACTCTCTTTTTTTAGAGCAAGCACAATTGAACTCATTCTTAAACTCTTTAGCAATACATGTAGTACCCAATATAAAATACGAGTAAGCTAGTGCTGACTTCTCCTCTATCAAATGTGTTTCTTACTTCGCTATTACTCGAGAAAGAATACTATGCTAACTAAGTTGATACAGCCTTCGAGTAGACTTACAAGATACCATTGGAAGCTTTTTAGTAGCTATCCAAGGTGACTAAACTTGTCTTATCCTTATAAAAAACATGAGATCAGTGTGGGTATATACAAGGAGGACATCCTAGTGTTATTAGTGCAATCAGACTATACCTTGAGAACAGAGTTTATAACATAACAGAAAACTTAATACAGTTATCCCAATAAGATCTGATTCTCGCGTATTATACTATACAAGTGAATCTCAAGTTATAAAAAAATGAAGTTGACAACAATATATCCAGGGCTTACTCGAGTTGAACCTTTACATGTTAATTCCATGAACCAGCGCTTTACCACTTCCAAAAATATGAAATAAATAAATAGAATTGCTCACTACTAAAGTAAACGACATTGCAAAGAGGAGAATATACAAGACGAGCTGAATCTAACTTAATATAAGTTATTAAGAAGATTATACTATACAAGGTCTAACTTTTTTTTTATAAGCTTTCAAACTGAATTTGTTACGGGTATTCCTCTATAATCTAGATAAGTCATTTCTGTTCCGTAAAAGTGATCTAGCAGAGTCCCACTGATTATCAGTAGCAAGTCCAAGTCTGTGGGAAACTCCTCTTTTTACAACTTACAACAAAGACAGTTTCTTTTTTTTAGTATAGCTCCACGGTAAAGCACTAGTTAGTTTGGCCGTATGCGCGGGTTCAAGTCGAGTCATTGCTAGAATTTCCTATAAATAAGGGAAAAGCTAAAGCCCACCTTCTTAAGAATCCTGGTAATTTGGACTTAGCCGAGCTCTAAGAGTCTTAAGGCAGAAGTGTAATGTCTTCCTTTTTGTTTCTTGTGTTCTGAGTTATCAAGGGAAGCGTTAGCTTGGTTTGGTCCTGAGTTAGGAATTGAGAAAGTTTCTTTTCATGGAATTGAATGGTTAGAAGAAAGCAATTTGAGAGTCTTTAGAGTTGGTAGGTTCCTAAAAGAGGACATTGAATTCGAGTGGACTCAGTAAGTCATGTAAGATTCTTAGACCTGAATAAAGAGTTATCAAGAATTAAGAGCTACCGCTTACTTTGGACTGTTAGCAATAGAAGAACTAAGTAAGAGAATCTATTCTCAGGGGGTAGAAGGCAAGTTGACATCTTTCTATTGGGAATTAGTATACAATTCTTGCGCTACCATAAAGGGTAGTTATATAAATTCTTTAGTATCCTTTGGAGTATTAGGGATTTATAGGATATAAGTAGTTCCTAAGCATTATATTACAGTGACAGGCTTCTTAATGCACCTTCTTAGACAAGTACTTTACCGGAATCCAAGCATAGGTTTTTTAGTGGGATAGAGTTTCTTCGCCTTTGTCATGGATATTATATATCAGTAACGGAAGTACTTTTCTAGGTTTTTTACAGTACAGATACTAATAAAGGGGTATGCGACTTGAACTCTTGTATTTTCCAGTAGCTGTGTTAAAAAATTCTTAAGGGTATCCAGGAATCTTTTATCTTACAACTTGTTCCTTAGGATTTTGACTAGTAGGAAGTTAGTTTCTTTCAGATCCGGTTAATAAGTAAAGTCCCAAGGAATAAAAAAGCAAGCAAAAAATAAGATAGAGATCCGAAGTCCAGCTATTAAGAAATAAGGGCTGCAGAAGATAGCTCCGAATGAATAAGGGTTTAGTTCTAAGGGAAGGTCTCGTGATTAAGAAGTTACTAGGATAGAGAAGAGAGTAAGCTGCAGATGGAGAAGCAAGTGTCGATAGATAAGAGTAAATGCGAGGGCCTGTTGTAAGTATAGCTCCTATAAGAGGTATTATAGCTCTTAAGAAAAGTGGGTATGCAGAATATAAAGAGAACAAGTTAAGAATTAAAGCCAGTGGTTCTAGGTATAACGTATGTAGATTTATTAGACTATATTAGAATGTGTTCGCTTCAGCTGGGTAGAAGGAGACTATTACAAGGGTTTCTCCTCTTTATACATACGGATAGCTCAAAAGTGGAATTCCCCTTAACAATCTAAACAAAATACAACTCTAGACTCAGTACCAATTTAGACTTCCAATCCCAAGGAATCTGTTCCTTATACCTAAGAGTTATAGAGTACTTCCTAAATAATCGAAAGGGAATTCATTACATTTCACTCTCGAAAGTCCTTGGTTCTTACTGGGATTGACAGACAGAGAAGGTTCTAGACTGTTTCGTAAGAGTCCAACGTGAGTATCCCGAACAGAAGTACCCGCCATAATAGGCATAATAGCGAGAGCTGGTCCCCCTCCAAGATAAGTCTCAAGAGTCAAAGGGTATTATATTAAGAATGTATAGGAAGGACTCTCTTATTATTTATAGGGAGCTGCTTCTGTGTTCCTCTACTTTCCGGTTAAAGGCAAGAAGAAATAGATATAAAGAAGACAAGGGATTCCTCTTTTCCGAGTAAGTTACTATAATAAACGAAGCTCTAAAAGATGTCGAGGACCCTGTTACTATAAGCCTGCTCTTGCTATCTACTGTGACGAACAAAAAACCAGGACTTCTCTATTTCTCTATACTACTACTCAATCAAGTTTTTTTTGTATCCAAGGGACAGCAGTACCTAAAATGTTAAGAAAGAGAAGTTGCAATGAGAGTGGGTTCCATTTGCTTCGAGTTTAGTTACATTACAAGGGTTAGTTTTTACTTTCATAAAGAGTCAGATTCCAGGGATTTTTTTTCAGTTTCTTTACCAGCAAGTAGGGGTCCTCACTACATGTGAACAGAGATTTCCTTGATAAAGGTTCGTTTTTTCGATTTATAAGTGTGAGCAGATAGGAAAGTACACCTTAAAAAAATTTTATATAAAGTATATACTGTACTAATCTTTCTGACCTATAGTTTTGTCCTTCTGTGCTAAGGACCCTATATTTGCGCTCGGTGTAGAATGTATTAGTTAAGGAAAGTTGGGAGGGCTTGTATTCTTTTGAATGTAATGAATTTCTGCTAAGAAAACCCCTTTTGAGATACTCTAGAAGCGGCTCCTAAAGTAAAGAGAGTTGCTATAGCGGCTAGGAGATTCGAACCCCTGTAGCTAATGTATTCTGTCTTACTTTCAAGATTTCAAAGTGGGACTCAGTATAAGAAACCCACCCTTTTCTATAACTTGATAACAACTGAATACTTTTTACAATCTCCTTTAGATTTACAAATCCAATAACTTTACTAAGGAAATCCCCGTATCCCTTACGCTTAAAATTAAAAAAAGCCCCTTTTCAAATAGAGTGCTCTGAAACCCTATACCGCATCTTGGAGACTTGACAACCTACCCGATTGCCCTTCAATTCAAGTACTACCTACTACCAGGCAGGATTCCTAAATATACCATACCCAAGAGTAACTCCCCTACTTAGAAAACTAGAAAAAAATCTCAATCTTAAAACCTTCGGCTTTCTCACTATACCTCTTTGACCTTTTTTTTAGTACCTGTTTACTTGATAGACTAACCTGTCCTTACTAGCTTTCCTTATATGAGCTCTGCTAACAGGCCTTGGTTCACAAATCTCAACTTATCCTGGTTCTTGACCTACTTCAAAGCTTTCCTTAGAACCCTTTTCAACGGGATCCCTATCTCGTGAAGCAGCTAACCTCTAATCTAATGGGGAAGATACCGGGCACGGCGGGAGGAAAAGGCAGACGTTTCAATCTCCTTTACTACTACAAAACCGATTTCTTAAAAACGAAAGAAAAGGGCCTCCTATAGACGCTCGAGCTGAGCCCCTGTACTAAAGGAAGAAAGGAAACCCCCGACCTACCCAATTTAGGAAACTCAGAAAAGCTATACGAAACTGGAAACCTACGAACTCAACTTTACTTTCAGGAACATATTAGATTTTACATTCAAACGGAATTTTCTATTGCTTTGTAAAAAGTTTGAGTTACTATGCTTGACTTTATCTATCAAGGGTTTTTTACTTTTGGGACTCCATTATCTTTCCTATTAAAATAGAGAAGACCTAGGACTTTCAATTGAAAAGGCTCTTGTTTACCTCGTACTTGTATAGAATGTCAAACTTTCTATTTACACTTTGATTAAAGACTTTTTACTACACGTTTTAGAAGCTCCTACTATTTATATCCTTTTAGGCCCCCTAAAAAAATTCAATTAAACTAACCTTGGATTATATAAAAACTGAAAAAGCATAAAATCTAGTAACATGAAGGAAATCGAAACTCAATTTACAGAGCAAAAAGAACCCGCCTTATCATTGAATATTCTGGAAAACCCAGGTCTTAGACGTTTTCTATTAAGTGACTCCCCCTTGACTGCCTACTCTCTTATATATTCTAATTCAGACTCTGTATTTACCCTACTCTTGTTTACTCTTGTTTGGAAGTTTCGCCTTTCTTTAGAGCTAGCCCGGAAACTCTGTATCACTAGCTTACTACCTAACCGCTGCCCTCTTTTTTACTTTATAACTAATGCCCACTCACCAGAACTCCTATCCAATCTTAAACTCTCTATATCTGTTAATATCGAAAATAGAATAAGAAAGGCTCAAAACTATAATATAACTAGAAGCCCTAAGAGTAAGAAAAGACAACATATGCCGAGTACGAATACACCAGTCCTAGACTGATTCCCTTTTAACCTTTTCAATTGAAAATGCCTACTTGTCTTGATTTTGCTTGGCCTTATTGTAACTCATGCTGCTGAAATTCTACTATCTCGAGCGTGGATAAACAGAATTGAAAAAAGTAGGAAACGTTTCTATTTCCGAGAAAAAGGACTGCTTTTTGACATTCAAACTAGGAAATCCCTTTCAAATCCTAGAAATGACTTCGTTACTCAAGCCCCTGCTTCCTAACCTATTAGATATGGCTATTACCTATACCTAACTAATATGCTAACTTGCAGGTTCATCTACTTTATGCTCTAGCTCTGGGTATGCCTTTCCTTCTACCTCTGTATATCCCGCCCTATCCCCTACTTATTAGTATAATACATAGAATCCTAAAACCCTAAAGCAAAAGCAACTCCTACTTAAACTTACCAGTCAAAGAAACAAAGGAATCTAAAACAAATAGCTTCAACTCAAAGAACAGCAATACAATATTATAGGGTGCCCCCTAAAACCTCTCCGATTATCATTATCTACTCTAAGACTACTGCAGCTCCCGTCTCTGCTATATCTACTGTTCCTTCTACAAATAAGTCTAGGGATACAGATAAAGAATTGGTTAAGCCTGCTAGGTCTATGAAGTTTAAGTCAACAAAAGAAGAAGACTCAAATGAAAGTGAAGTCAGTCGGCTGGGTCAGAATCCGTATCAGCAACAACTAAGTCCGTTAAACGCCGAGTCCATTAGGTATAGGTCAGAAGAAGTAGAAGCAGAGGTTTTTGCTGTTGCCTATTCATGTGTTATCTATAATAAACTAATACGTTACACCGACCTCCTAAACCCAAGAGGTTGACTCGGTAACAGAGATTACTTCTTATTGGTATTAGTAACTATCTTCCTTAATGAGAAGCTGCATAAGACAGGATCTCCTATAAGAAACTAAAGAAAAACTATATACGGGGACACATTCCTAAAACCCTTTACTTTAATAGTTACCCGTTATATGAAAGAACAAGACTCACTAGCTACCACAGGGATGCCCATCTACTATCTATACATTACTATAATAACTGCTAATACATTAGCTATAAGAGATCCCTATCGTATGGGCTCCTTCTTCCCCTACCTACTGTTAGGTGTCTAGTACCGGGATCTAAAATCTCTCTCGAACAAGGAAATGAGAAGAATAAAAAGAAAGTGGGTATATCTATGATACAGACTGAAGGTATAGCTCCTACTGCTCCTAATAAGAAGCTACAAATGAAAGCAAACAATACCGAAATGGAGGGTTTTATCTAGAATCCCAAATCTCTTTAGCTTATGAGTTTATGTGCCGAGTGGGTTACCTATTCAACACGTTTACCCTCAACTTTTTATTATACAATTCTTGACTTGCTTGCTTTAGAAATGAGACTCCCTCCGTGTTACTAGATCAGGATTTCCCGTTCAAGTCTAGCCTATAAATCAAACCCTGAAAGCTATCCCTTGAAGAAAAGCCCTTTTATTTAGATTACCCTAACCTCCTACTTAGCTTGATAAAAGAATCGAAAAGAGAGAAGACTGGTTAGGCTAAAGCCCTACCCTAAGAGTACACTCTACACTGACTAGAACTAAGAGAAACTCTTCCTTTTTATCTTACCTTACACTTGACACTAGAACAAGCCGATAGGAAAAACCCTTTCATTCTACTACTACACAGCTACTTTAGAGTTGGAAACACAGGAAGCTACAAGAAAACCCGATCCTTTTTCATACATAAAAGTACCGAATCCCCCACTAGAAGATGTCGAATAAACCTACCCAGCTTACATCTCTTTTTGCGTTCTCAATTCCATAAATTCTATAACTCCCCCGAACTCTCTATAATAAAATAGCAACTCCTTAATTTCAGGTTTATGAAAGACTTCCCATTAAAACTGTTAAAACACTAATATAAAGGAATACGGACCAACTCACACAATATCAAACTTATTATCCAGAAGTGAATCCCAATTTAGTTGAAATACCAATTAGCTTTGATTTTACCTTGGTCGGAATCTGCACATGAATCTTTGTGGGCTCTCCAATAGAAAGAGTCGGATCTAATTTTTAGAGAAAATTCTATTTCATATAAAAGCAAAAGCTCATAGTTTTTAAACCTAGGCTCGTTCTCTTTTATTAGTGGAAACCGGAACTCTTATAGCTAATTCAACCCCTCTATCTTTTGGGAGCTGCGTCAGTCTTAGCTATACCTTAGTTACTAGTACTCTTTTCTTTTTATTAGTACAAACTTCAACTAAGAAAGAACTCAAAAAGTTCTAATCCCACAAGAATCCTAGTTTTAGTCTTAAGTCAGACCAAGAAATCTACACCTTTCTGTTCTTGAGAAATCCTAACTGTCTATCGCCTATCTCGGTTTACCCACTGAACTCTCTGAACCGGAAATCCAGGAAAGACGCATATTTCCTCTCTCTTTCAAATTTGTTTGCTTGATAGACTGACCTGTCTTAATCTTAAAAGCTCCTCTTTCATACTTGGCAAATCAAAACTCAAACAAAGAATTCGAAGAAAACTAGACAGAGCACTTATCCCGTTAAAAGTCATAAGGTTCCTATAAAACTTTGAATAGGCTTACCGCTATAAACCCCCCAAAAATTTTATATTATTAGATTACATCAAAAATGACAACTCTTTGGTAGAACCCAGGTGCAGAATTAGGGCGTTCCTTTCCAAATTGAGCGCGGGATTACCAACTCTCTTTAGACCCTTTTTATGATTGCCTTATCAAAATCAAAAAGACTCCTGCAACTCGTATTTCTACAAAGTTCTCAACATTCACATAAGCCTTGCATAAGCAAGAAATCTAGTTTCTTCGGTTCTCTTTTTTTCTGTTGTACCTGAGCCTTCTTGTTCCTAAGAGCTCTACCTGTCTTCTTGTAGCCCTTTTTAGGGTTCCCCGTACCCATGAGCTACTACTTTCAATCTTCTTTTTCAGTATAATACGTTTTTATGTATTCTATAGTCATAGGAGTCCTTTGAATGTATCTTAAATTGTTATTAGTTATTAACCATAGTTTATAGCTAGTTCTTTTTCTTAGTATTCTTATCTCTAAACTCATACTTCATATTGTTCTAGTTTTTTAAGGGTAAGACTTCCCCTGCTCTTATCGTTAAGGAAGATAGAAAACATTAGTATTGAGTACACCGGCTTACACGAATAAAAAACACTTTTAATACCATAAAATGGACCTTGAAAAACCCTTTCTTTTTTTATTTATAAATAGAAGAACCCTGTTGACTTGCTTCAAATTAAAAGACATCAAATAAATAGGAACTCCAAGGAAAAACTTTTACTAATCTTACACCTAAAAAAAGAGAAAAACCCGGGAAACAACAAGAAGAAATTCTTCCAGAGTGCTTTTCTTGACTCTAAAATCCCAAGTGTTCTTATTACCCGGAATCGCTTCGGTAAACAGAGGGCCCCCCTTGAGTTTTCTTCCTAACCTACTTAACTAACTCCGGACCTCAAGAATCCACTATACTTTCAATTTCCTGCGATCCCAAAGAGCTAGAAATGCCTTAATGTACGGGTGTTTTACCCTTGATTCTTTTTCCGGCTTGCAATTTTCGTTGACCTTGTATTGCGAGTATTCGGACAAAAAAGTTCTATACCCCCTCGTAGTATTCACGTAACTCCGCACTTTTTGGAAAGGGCTTTAGAGTCCTTGTGAAAGAAAGATCGAACTTATTATCCGAATTCTAAAACTCAGTACTCATTCAATTTCTGATAAATTATTCAAAAAAAAAAAAAGTGTAAAGTAATTCTTCCTTCTTGAGCTCCAGATCTAGAAATAGAGAGATAAGAAAGGTAAGAAAGTACTCGTTTTGCTTTGGTACTTAGCAACTCAGTCATTGTAATCTTTTATATAAAGAGTCTATTTTTGTATTAGCTTTCATTAGTAGGACTTTGGAAAGGATCCTACTGTAAAGAGGGAACTGATTTTATGGAGTCTAGCTTAGTTGTCAGTTGGTAAAGCGCTTGACTGTTAACCAAACAGCTGGAGGTGGAGTTGTCTTATGCTCTTAACTGATTTTGCTTTAGGAAAGGTGTTCAGATAACAGATCATTTTTGTTCTATTCTAGGTCTTTACTAGAAATCCGACTCTTAAAGCAGTTGAAAACTGTTCTTGTTAGCAGGTCTATGTGCAAAGGCTGACTTGACAATATCCAAATTTCCAGGTCTTTGTATTCAGTAAAGCAGATAATCCTTTCTATTTGTATTCGAGTTTATGATACAGCTACTTTTATGGTTGGGAGCTAAAGAATTGTTATGAAACAAGGTATCCCTTTCCTTTGTAAGCAAGTCCTTGATGCTTGTAGAAAGCTTTATTCCGATCTATCAGGTAGGTTTAGTGGGTAAATAGATTCAGAATTATAGCTCTTAGTTCTAGTGGGATAGGAGGTGTAGTACTTAAAGTATAGAGACATTAATTTGTAACCCAGGTGTTCAAGATTCTAATGTAAAGCGATGATCTAAAGCTAGATGGATGAGTTTCGGGCAAGTTGTACTAATTCTGGGTTTGTTAAGGCCAAGCTATGCAGCTGCTATTGCTTCTAAGAAAGGAGTTTAGTTTAAGATAACGAATTCCTGGTTTTGGAAAGCTATGATACAGCTTATGAGCTTAGACTCACTTTAATGGGAATGGGATTCCAGGCTAATAAAGGATAAGAGAAAAGGAATTCCTTAAATGAGTTCCAGTATTTTGAATTTGAAACTATAGTAAAGCCGATTACTCAAAGCAGTTAGGACTTGAAAAGAAATCGTCGGGTCTTGGTGGTATAGAACAAAGTTTACAAGAATAAGTTCGAAAAAGGGACTGTAAAAGCACATAAAGTCAGATCTAAGGGAATTTTATATTCTTAGGTTCGTAAAAAGAGTTCTATTCTAGCATTTCTTCCTAGTAAATTACTACTACTTGCCATTTTTTCTATCTTTGATCTGCTGTGTTCTCTAAAAGTTTCTTAATCCTTTCGTTTCTGTCATACTTCTGCTTGTTGAACTAGTACCTCTGACTATCTCTAATGCAAAAGGACAGAATAAAGTAAAGCGTATTCACTAAATAAGAAGCTCTCTCAGGTCGCGTGGTATTAAATCGAGCCCATTTTTGAACCAACGGCTCAAGAAGCAAAGGATTCCCGCGTACAAATCAAAAACATAGACTGGCAAGATCCTTGTCAATAACCGATTACTTTATAATTAGGAAGTCCTACTATAGGGGTTAAAGTGGCTATCTACTAAGACTACTAAGAGCATCCATTCAGCCGGCCTAACGGGCTTTTCATTCTGGTTGTCTAGTACTATCAAATTATAAACTAGTGTTTTTAGTCAGTTACTTTACAAAAGTGTTCTATAACCTAAGAAGTTATCGCTCTATTTTCCGTAAGTAACTGAGTGCAATATTATAAGCTTTAATATTCAGTTCAGTAACAGAGTTTGAGCCTTATACTTTGCATGAGATTGGGAAGACGCATAAGCTTTTTCACAAAGGGGGCTATCCCGGAGATATCCTGCTCTAAAGTACTCAATATCGGTCGGTAATTTACGAAAGTTCAAAGTCCTAATCTAATATAAAACCAAAGCTTCCATACCATACAAGGATCAAAACTGAAGGGATTTGATAGTATTAACAGATAATGTAATCAGAGGCCCACACGAGGTCTTTTCTTGTATTTTGCAAGAGTGAGGCTCAGATTCCTTAATTTTAGAAAGTGTGAGTGAAGCAAAGGTTCGAAGCCTGCTGTATTGCTAATTTACGGATCTGATTGGATAGAAAAAGTATATGCCTTTTCGTTGTTTTACTAGTCCAGTGCTTCTAAGGAGTCCTTATTGTAAATTGAATGAAGCTTCTTTTTTATGTATATAAAGTATGCGTTTTCGACTTTTTTATATTTTATAAACTCGTAAGAAATCCGATTAAGACAAGAATGTCGACAATTAGATGTCTTAAGAGAAGTCCTGCCCTGCAAGTCCGATTACTAAGGCATTCAAGAAAGTGGTGAAAATGGATTCCTTTCTTATTATTCAAGAATCGAGGAAGGGTCGTGGATAGTGTAGAACGCCCATATATCTTAGCAAGTTCTTTATCAAATTCAAATAAAGGGGTTGGGAGATAATTTATTACACATTAAGAGCCTTTCAAATCGAGCGGGGAGGTTCCTGTTATCCGGATTTCAGTTAGCTATTTATTCCTGAATTTCATTTGAAAGTGAATTCAAAAGGAATAAGATTTGGTTAAAGGGGTGATCCTCTCCTTCTTAGATTATATAGTGTGTGTAATAGGAGGAAAGAATTGAGTGTATGCCCGGCCCCGGGAAACAAACAAAGGGGCGCTAAGGAGAATTGATAAGTAGGCCCCTGATAAACCGAAGGGAGGTTCATTAATGAAAAGACAACTAGGTTTAAGCCGTATACTTTACTATTTACTGACGAAAAAGGGAAGACTCTAATTAGGTTTTATTTGACTACTTACGTAGCCTTTTTCACAAATATCAAGTTAGGGTCACAAAGAACAAATAAGTAACGAATAATCAAATACATGGAATTGCGCTTAGCAAGGTATATTCTTTTGAGTGAGTGAGCTAGAAGTGGGTTTTTCTTTCTCTCTTTCTTTAACTGGATAAGTTTGCCCAGGAAGAATCCCTCTTATTTACTTATAAAAGTCGATATTGGGGAAATTAGATTCGTATCCTAGCAGTAGCACTATTATTCTAACGACTTACTTAAGTATAAGACAATAGGCAACATAGGCTCCAAGAATGCACTAGTTACAGGGAACAAGGAAGGGCTACAGTAAGAAAGAAGAGATACCTAAGACTAAAGCAGGCATAGGCGTCTAGCTCATAAGGAAAACAAGTATGAAGGTTAATACATTTAGTCAAGGAAGTCCTAAAAAGTGAAGTATAGCTATGAAGAATATGAAACAAGGTAATAAGAAGCAATTTGTGATTATAAAGTATCTATGTTCTAACTGTAACTATTTAATACAATACCATTCCTCCGCGCTGCCGGAGTCGGGAACAATGACTACTTGCTAGACTACTAATATTTGTACCCACTTTGAATGATAAGGATAAGAGCAGAAACAAGAGGATTTGATCCTTACCCGCAGTAATAGATGTCAGATAGACTTCCTTTCTTTAGTTTTTCAAAACAGATCAAGATATTTAATCCATATGAAATTCCCAAATCTGGGCACTCTTTTTAATACTTATTGAAAAATAGCTTAAATCTTACTGAATCTAAGATTCTTTAAAGGAGTCCCATAAAAATTCGAAATCTAGTTTCCCTAAATAACCTCTAAATAGACCTTTTCATCTTAATATCTTTCAAAACAATGACCAAAAGGTTTACTTACTCTTTCTAAAGAAGTTACTATCCTAGATGACTTTTAAGAGTTTCCCAAGCAAGGCTCTTTTCTTATTCCTACATTTCTAGGAGTCAATAGCTGAAAGGTGTAAGTATAAAAATTGGAACTTTATTAGGGGTTATGCCGGCTACGAGACGCTTTAAACTTAGGTATATTAACCTGCTTATTTTGAGAAATACCGACAGAAACCTCTTTTATGCAATTGAAAGCTGCTGGGATACTTGGGCATCACGACCGGAACCCTTATTATCTTCTGAAGTCTACGCTTTACTGGTTTATAGCTATAAAGACCATACTAAATGTCTGTAGCTTCTTCTTTTAAATTTTTATCGCATACCGCGTTGCTGTATTAAGCTAGCAAAATAACTTACTCTCACTTCTAACCTCAGCCCGCTCTAAAGCAACTTAGGCAAAAGGGGCGCTTCTTATCTTAAGAGGGTTTCCTATATAATATAGCTTTCAAAACATAAAATTTGAGTATATCAACTGAGTTTTCTCAAGCTAAAGTAGGGGAAATAAGAATTCTATGTATCATTGTCAATATCAGTTACGAAGTCTAATAGGTAAGAAGTTTCAAAAAAAGTAAAACTAAGGTCCAGAATTTAGGTAATTTATAAATGTTTGTTGATTTATTACTCATAGTTGTAAGACCCTTACAAGTGCTATCAATTTCTCAAACCAGACCCTTAGAGACTGTTAACATGTAAGTCAAAAACCTAGCTCGATAAGAGTCCTTGCTTTCCTTTCCTATCAAGTAATATTGTGTAGGGGGCTCCCCTAAAACAAATAATGCGTCTTACTAATTAAAATGAAGGGAGTTTAGTATAAACCTCATAAATAGGAGAAGACTGGGGGTGGGACAAAAAAGAAGAAAGAATTTTTTAATAAGATAACAAAATTCTATATAAGCCTAAACTTTATAGCCCGACTCTCTCTTGTGTTGTGAACTCTATAAAAATATATAATGCGAGAAGATGATTACCCTTTATACACAGGACTCGAAATTACTAAATCAAGCAGGAGGACTCTTTTCTGTAGGGGTAGGTAACTTCGCAATATATATGAGTAAGTAGTCATTCAGTTGTTTAAGGAAATTTTAGAGCTCTCCGGAAGAATTACTGGGTCTGCCTTTGGGGGTATCTACCTGTGTTTTATTTCAAAAAGGGGTTGCACTAACCCAAACCATCAATTTTACTCAAGATGTCTCCTATGTACTGAACCCAATACGCAATTGAATATTCCTATGAATATAATGAGTATTTAAAAAAACTTTTCGTATAAACTAGTAGGGCATAACCGAGAAATACAAAAGGACTTGTAGTGGTATACTGGATAGGGCATATGTAGGACACACATGTAACTAAAGTAAAAAAAATGTAGGTCTAAAAGGTTTCTTACAATTATTAAAAAGTGGAGTCATATCTATTTTGTATATACTAGAAAGAACTGCCACACTATTAGAATAAATATTTAATCTTTTAATTAGTAATCCATCTCTTCTCTTTTCTTTAATCATTCTTGATTGAGTTCGAGAATTAGATTAGAGAGGAGTCCCTATCCTAATAAAGAAATCGCACTATACTTAAACATTAATCGACAATTGAACTTCCCAGCCTACTTTGAGTTATTTAGGTATTAAACACTTCCTTCTGGAGGCCAGTACCGAGTTTCAGAAAGCTAAAGAATTAGTATAACTAATACTGAACTCATTTTTACGAGTAAGAAAAATTACCCTTAGTAATCAAATTTCATTGCCATCTCGTGGGAACTCTCTCGCAGTATTTTATTGATTATAAAGTCTCCCTTTCATACTATAAAGAATATAAGACTTCGTTATCGAGAACTCTTCCTTCTTTCTATCTAACGGAAAATTTGTAGGAGTTTATATGGGCGTCTAATAAGATATGAAGTCAAGTGTCAGGTAAGGTAAAGGATTAGTTCTTAAGATTTTAGGGATTCCTTATTTAATAAGTCATTTTGGTGATCTTTAGACTAGGTTACTTGATTTCTACCCAGTACTACTCTTAATCTAAAAAAAAGTAAAAAGCTTAAATAGGTACCTTTTTCTCTCTTTTAGTATATCCGTAAAGCAAGACTTAGAGCTCAAGGGATATGTTTATATTTCTGCTATTAATAAAAATACTTTATTTCGTAACAAGAATGCTTCCGTGTCATTACTTAAAGAGTAAAAGGGCCACACCAATATTGGTTGAGTAGTCATCCTGGCTTGAAAGCGGGCTAAAAAGAAAGATAAACCGAGTGGTTTTATTACTTTTTCTGCCTTGCCTATTTCCCCATATCTATTACCAAAAAACCAACAAGACCCAATGAGTAGCTCCTTATATCCTTATATGAAGAATCAGTGGATAGTTAGTAACATTTAAATAAATTGCAATTCGGTTACTCTTTTTTTACAAAGATAATTTGTAATTTGTGTGTGTGCCAAGATGGACTCTGGATGAGATAAGCTTTTTACCCCAATGCTCTTTATATATTTCAAATACTAACAGTACTTAGTAGAAGAGATAAGCCATCCATTTTATACCATACCAGATCCAGGGACTTACTATACACTTAATTCCAAGAAAGTAGGCTGTGAGATAGTAAGGATATCAAATCTTATACCAGAAAAGAACTTCAAGAGTCAAATCAGGTTTTTGTAAGCACATCTAGCGTATTTTTGGTTGCTTTTCTGAAGGTTTCTCCATAACATCAAAGTATTCTACTCCCTATGCCAAAAAGGGTTTTAAACAGATTCCTAGTCAAAAAGCCCTATCATATTAAAACCTATCATGGATAAAATTCATTTTAAGCTTATAAAATCTATGACATCCCTACTTAGTTAATTATATATACAAATTTCCAGCCCAAACATTACAAAATTAAGTTATTATAAAGAACTCAAAAGAGAAACTAGACTATCTATTGAAGAAACCCTCAAAGTAGGCTGCTTTGACACCGAGCTTCTTTACAGAGATACCCCTTACCTATAAAAAGGATATAGTTTAGGAGAATCCCCGCTTCATTGAATTCACCTTGTTGCTCTTTCTTGGTTTAAAGTAGTAACTGTAGCTTTAGTCGGGTATTTACACAGCCTTGTATAAAAAGCTTAGGAAATTCTGACAATGGGTATGAGTTTGAGAATATTTACAAACGATATATTTAATCGAACAAATATTAGAGAAAGGCTCTTAAGGGTGGTCCAAACTAAGGACAACCGTATGCGTATACTTGGGTAGAAGTATACTTACTTTAATATTTCTGTAATTTTGCTGGAATTGCATTCACTCTGAGAAGTTATTCCTATCTTCCAAATTACTTAATTTAAAAAGAAGTCTATAAGTAATACGGCACGAAACCGAGACATCATTAAAGCTAATCAACAATGCTAAAAGAACTCGTTTTAACGTAGGAGATGATTAAGAGTTACCTTCATTTTTCTTTAAATTAAGTAAAATTCTTTTAAAACTGAATTCCAGCAAAGAGTACCGGATATAGAAAGTTCTCCTAGTTAGAATCTTGTTACTGCAATCTCAAACCCAGCCAGTTCGAGGGGGAGCTTAAAAAAGTATAATCAAATATCTTTGTAGAAGCTTTTTCGCTGTAATTAAAAACTTGACTGGTAGCTCCTATACTATAATAAAAGCAGCGTTTACTCTTTGTGAATAAAGCACGAGGATTTACATGAGAGAATCTCTTAGCTTTTCTTTATTTCACTGCTTAGGGTAGGGATACTGACTAATTCCTTATAAGGAGAGGCCCTACTTCAATTTCTTAGAAAACCAGCTCCCAAGATACTTATAGTTTTTTGGATTTCCTTGAGTACGGTTCAAACTCTTATTGGTATAGAACCTTGTAGTAGAAGAGAGTTTCTTTTACGTTAGAGAATAGCACCTTGCTGCTTACTTTTTTGATACAGAAGGGTTCCTTGACAGAAGCTTTAACCCTGGTGTAAAAATAGACCAAAAGCTTTTGCTGTTGGAGCAGAGCTTAGGTATTGACTATAATCTGTACCTTTGGTACCCAAGAGTCCAAATCTCATATTCGAAGTGAAAAAAAAAGACCCATCTAGAACCTACCTTTTTAAACGCATCAGTCTAAGATAAAGAGAGTAACTTTTTTTATAAGGAATCCCTTGACTTCAAACCTAAATTCCTGTGCGAAGGTAAGAAAAAGGTATACGGTGAATTCGATATAAGCTGCCTCCCACGTTTATGACTATAAACTCCTATCTAAAAGAGCTGGCGCTTACCAACCTAACGCGATGGTGCGTATATGCTCTTAAGAGTGAGTCCTCATGTCCCAAATAAAAAATTGTATGTTTTTTACACTTGAAACTGCTTAAAATTCTGGCCTTATAAAAGACAAAGAGCTAATCCAGTTTTATGAAGGAAAATAGTAGTAAAACTTGACCCATGGAATTCTTTGTTAATTAGAATAATAATCAATAGAGTAAGGAGAGCCCTTAACAAAAAATAACTCGAATTCAAGTTCACCTATTCTAGTTTAGTTCATTTTTGTATCAGATTGCCTCCTTATGGAGGTATGGCTTTGTGAGAGTCTACTTCAGCGTGTAGTATTACTTATTCTCAAGGATAACACTCATTATATACATCTTTGACAAACTCTGAAAAAGAGAGATTGGTTAACTTTACTTATCCCATTAGTTCTTTCCTTTCCTTAAGCTTTAAGGCAAGGCAGGAACGCCCTTAAAAGCTATGGATTTTGGTTACAGGATGGATCTCAATATCCCTTGTACTTATTATACTACTTTAATCTGCTTTCTAGTCAGGACAGATAAAAATGAGGAGTGCTACTTTCGCGTAGTAATGAAGCCTGAGTATCTGCGCATAAGAAGAATACATTAAATACTATAACTATTTCTTTACACTAAGATAAGTACAGTAGGTACAATACTACATAGGAACAAGAAGAGTAATACAAAGATAAAGAAGAAGACTTTCAAGTATCTACAAAGGAATACTGATACAGAATGTACTAACTATGAAGAAAACTAATACAAGAACTCGAATAAGTAAGTGTAGTCGGCTACAAGAAACAAGAATTTTCTAGCTACAGTTAGCTCCAGGCAACAAGAGGGTAAATATATTAGTTACGGTAAGTCCAAGGAATCCTCCAAGAAGGCAGGGAATATAGCTAGGGCCCTAACCTAAAGCCAGGTATAGCCCAAGTAAGTCAAGGTTATAATCAAGCAGCAGGTATTATGAGTAACACGTAGGTAAGAAGTTTGTCGGTGAGTTTATAAGGGTCTTTAAGGGACCTGGAACTTAGTGGGTTGCTTTTGTGTTCGTTATTTCTAGCTTTCTGATTCCAAAAAAGGAGTACCAAGCTTGCACCATTCCTCTTCAGTTCCTTCAGAGCTATAACTAACCTTACTGATCAATAGTAATTCCTAACTGATATCCCAAGTCCAGTTGTAGAATAAGAAGAGAAAGAAACACTTATTAACTGGGGAGGGCTGCTCTTGGAAAAAGGGACCTTTACCTTGCATGTATTGCTTGAGACTAAAAGGAATATTCCTTATTGAGTCTTCCTTTTAAGTCACTATAAAAGTATATCTTAACATAAAAAATTAGAAACTTGAAGAAGTGTACCTTGATATAATTAAAGTTAATAACCTATCAAAATCTAGCAGACCTTAGAAGAACTTTAGAGGATAAAAGGGTTTACCAGAATATTTAAATAAAAGAGTCCCGGGTTGTTTAATTAATAGGATTCTCAAAAAAGTGTTAAAGGTTTTTGACTAGACAAGGAGGATCCAAATTTATAGGTATAGGATATAATGTCCTGAAATTCTAAGTCTAAGTTTTGCGAAATATAAGTTGAGTTTTCAACCCTTTTGTGAGTGAATAAGGAAGCGTATCAAGAGCCCATCAGGATATAAAGAAAGGCTTGCCTTGAATTGAAGGTAGATTCTTGCTAAATGAAGAAATGAGTAACAAAGGTATGAATCTAGCTCACTGTAGGATCCTGTAGTGTAAACTAAAGATTTATATGCTCTCTAACTAGTCTATATCAAGTCTACCAAGGATTAGGCCCTAGTTAGTAGGCAACTCTACTGCTGTCGATATCTTATTATAGATCTAATAAATAAGTAAAAGAATCCTTTAAATCAGGGATACAGGCCTATCAAACAGGAATGTTTCAATAAAATAGGATCCTTTAAGATTCCCGTGGAGTGACTCAGAAATTCTTTTTATTATAGGGCAAATGTCAATCAATATAAGAAAAAAGGTAAATAACTTCGAAATATTCCATATTACGAGAAAGTCATAAAGAAACTTAAGTATCTCTACAGAGTCTTAAGATCTAGGTGAAAAAGAATCCTTACGGAACGCAGGGACCTCTTAATTCAAAACCGGAAATATCTAGAACTGAATAGACTAAAGTACCATAATAACCAATACCCTGAAAGGGAAAGCGGGATATAAGATTTAGAAGTAATAGCGTTTTTATTATCCAAGTTTGATAAAGTAAAAGTGAGTTTAGAGAGGGACACCCCTTTAGCAAAAGTACGTATGCGTTTTAGAAACAGTATAATCTACTTTTTTTTTTCAATAAGGGAGGGTTATACGTTAATAAAGAGTTTAGGCAGGTATACCGAGTTTTCTCTTATACTAGTAAAGTGTCTCCAATAGTCCAACAAACTGAAAAGCACTTGCCTAATAGGTCCATTTTCGCGGCATCCACAAAACAATAGAAACACATTAATATGTCATAAGGTTGAGTTACATAACATATACTTAGTGGCACTCATTCAATTCATGCAATTGCTGGGCCTATTCTAAACAGATTTAAATGTTCTTATTAAGAAATATGTAATTTGGGGTTCTTAAGAGGTTCTATAAGTTATTGCTAGACAAAAACTGTTGTATATAGATTCCTAGTTGTGGTATGATATCCTTAATCTTTATTGTCTATTTTTACTCAGCTTTACCGAAAAAGAAACTCTTTCTTAAAGGAAACCTATAGGCCAAAACAAAAAGCAATAAGACAACGTGTGATAGCAAAACCCCTGTTTCTACACGACTTCCGGTGGACATATAGGATACCTTTATTACCTCTGTTAAAAGTTTTTTTAATAAAGACTCAATTTTTTTTAATGTAGGTTCTCCTTATACGGAAATTCTTTACTTTCTCACTGATTGTCAGGACTATAGGGCAATAAACTATTGCTGCTTTTGGTAGATAGGGTATATGCGGTTATACAACTGTTTCCGAGATTTTTTTTAGGAGGCCGCTTGTATAATAAGTATTGAGCACTTTAGGAATTGCATGGATAGAAACGCGTTGGTTTCAAGTCAAGAAAAGGACATTCTTTAAAAGGGCTGGCCTTTTAGGATCTTTTTGATAAACATATTTAGTATATGAATTTATAATGGAATTTTGGGGGTTAAGGAGGCACCTCTTGGTTGGTTTTTGAAAGTTTATTTACTTGATGAGAGTTTATTCTATAAGAAAATGTCTGAGAATAAAGTAGTGTGCCAAGATTCTTTGACAAGTTCTGGCTTTCCATACCATACATGTCTTTATTACTGTATATTTCTAATATTGTTTTACCAGGTTACATCCATATTATTTATGTACCAGATCTAGATTCTTGAAAAATTATATTAGCTTGTACTCCCGTACATAATCAGTTTTTAGCATATAAATTGATTTCCTTTATCAGCATTTGAACTCGAAAAGCAGATAAATATTAGGAAAATTTATTATACTGGAAGGCATTCTCAGGCAGGATTCAATAAAAAGGGGTGCCTCTCTTAACGAAAGAATCTAAAGTCAGTGGGAATAAAAAGCTCAATCGAGAGCATTGTAAGTTATAAGTTTGCGCCCTATTTAATTGTTAAAACGGTAACCCCTTAGCACAGATTCCTCATCAATTTATTTAGGATTCCCGTCGGTTTAGCCGAGGCAAATTGACATTTAATCTTTTTGTTACAGCCCCCCTTTTACTTACGGCTTAAAAGAGTAACAATCTAGACAAATGCTATTACGGCGCAATTCATGCTCTTTTTTGATTTATCACAACCCACTTAGAGGAAGCATCAGGGTTTCTTTTTGTGTAATATATTTTTACTTAGATTTATTATCAAGATTTATCTGTACCTAAGAGGTTTAGGATTCTATAGATTCAATAAGAAGTTTAACTGGAATAGGGCACCAATAAAGTAAGATATTTTGGATCTTGTTATTATGTCACTACCGAGTCAAAGGTCAGGGATTCATTATAGTATAGATAATTCTCCATATAGAACAATTAGGGGGTTGGGACCACGGAAATTTAGTAACTCCGCGCTTAACCCCTTAAAATTAAGCTTGAACTTGACTCGAATCTTAGAGGCTATCCAGTAATTTTTTTATAGCATCCTTATATTAAGTTCAACAAATAAAAGAACTCAATTGCTTTATAGATGTGTGAATAAACAGTTTTTAGAAATAGGGTTTCTTCCAATCTCCTACTAGTGATTGCTACAAATATCAGATTATACCTGCTAAACTAAAAAAAGGGTCTCTAATATTAAATCATTTGTATAACTTAGTCAAAAGTACTCCGGTTTCCGTGCTCTTATGGAAACTTAATTAAGGATATTCCATTTGTTGTAGCACAAAAAGGTTAAAAAAAGGAGTTAGACGGTTATCAGGTTCTCTTTTCATTTTTACCCTGCTATAAATACAGAAAAACATCGGCAAAGAACAAAGAAGGGGTAACTCATTAATTTCTCCTATTCCCCTGTGCTTATCAAAACGGAGGATACTAACCTTTTAGAATTTTAGATAAATCCATTTTACCGACTAAAAGGTACTGAAGGAGGTTAGGACAGGATAGTCTTTAATAGTACATTCCACACAATATAGGACACACCAACTTACTTTTACTTACTTCTTCTGGACTTCTTTGATTCATACCTAGTTTCTTAAAAGCTAGACCTCTGTCTCATGAGATAGAGCTTTCTTCTGTGCTATACTTTTCTTTTGAATAAGAGCTGTCTTCTTAAACAAGGGACCCGTTTTTTGGACTTTACTCCACTGGGTACGGGCCTTGTCTTACTCTTCTTGTTCTATACAAATGGGGAACTATTAGATTCATTGTAGCGATTAGATTAACTTATTCAAATTAGTAAAGAGAGTCTTATAGTTAATAATGTATTATATAAGGTATTACTCTAATCGATAATCCATATAGGTAGTTTTAGTTATGCAATATAGTATAATACATAGTAATAAGTTTATATATAGGCGTTCTTATCTCTTATCTATGTTTATCTCTTATCTATGTATTGTAATTGTATTAGATTGTTATAGTAGTTAAGGTATATTCCTCTTATTATATGCTCTTATCGTACAAAGAGGAGGAGAGAACCCTTAAAAGTACATAGATAAATCCTTGTATATGACTCTAGCACATCGGGAGTAGAGTAATATATGATAGTATTATGATGTATCTTACGTTATAACCAAAATCAAGAAAACGAGCTTTTACTTAAAAACTTCTCCGCTCATTCGAAAAGAATCCCTATAAACCCTTGCTGTGATTAGAGACTATTCTTCTTAATCTTAAAATTACCCATATACTATACCTATACGAAAAACTTAAATATTCAAACTCAAGACTAGTTAAGCTAAGTATAAGGACCCCATTCTTCTCGAAAAAATGAAGATATAGCCCCTGCGATTTAATAGCTCGCTCTTAGAACGCGGGACTCTTCTCTAATCTAAAGGCTTTTATAAACCTATCCCATGCCCTTTCCAATTCTAAATGTTATTCATCGCTTAAATAGGAGGTTAAGGTTCAAGAGAGCTGTCCACAAGGTAAAAGGCACTCTAAATATACAAGAGATAAAGGGGTATAAGACTTCTTGACTATTCGAGCAAGATTAGCTATTAATATACATTAGCAGTAAAGTAAAGGGATTTTCGGCAAATAGAATAAGTACTATAATATAGGGGTAGTTAGTAGATCATAAGCAGGAAATGGACTGTAGCTCAAAAGACAAAGGCTGCAGGTATAGAAGCTCCTAATAATAAAGATTCTAGATACGATAATAGAAAGGTATTTTAAGAACTAGAAAGAAAGTCCTTTTTTTGAGTAAATGAACTAAAGTGACAGGTATCCAGTTAGGTCTAGCTCTAAAGAGGTTAGTTATGAATAAAGGTTATAGCTTTCGAGAAAGGCACGTTATATAAGGTAAAGGTATGAAGAGTATAAAAACGAAGTTAGTAAGAAGTTGTCGTTTTGGGCTTTTAAAAGTATAGGGTAGTAGTAAGGTATTATTAAAAATAAGAGATGAAAATTAGGAAATACAATGAATAAAGAGCTATGTTTCTTAATTAAAGCACTAAAGTGAAAGTTTGCTAGAACTAAGTATTCGGGAGTTTTTGTACTTATGACAAGACCCAACCTTTTTACAATGAAGTAAGGAGAGGGTGGTTATAACGTAAGTAGGATCCTCTTTATACTTTTTTATAAGTCCCTTCTTCCGTTATACTCCAATCGGGTATAGTAACCATTACAATATTCCCTAAGGTTTATATCCTCTATGTACGAATAGCTCTTAAGACAATGAGTGAGTCTTAACAAGAGCACTAACTAAAATACTTTATTACATAACTAATAATAGAACTGTATTACTATAATATAAACTCCAAGACTTATAAGATACTAAAAATAGACTCATATAATTCATAACAACAACAAGAGTTGGGTTAAAAGAAAGGTAATAAAACTCAGTTACAGAAGAATAGGAAATTGAAAGCGCTGAGGAAAGAAGTAAGTATAAGCCGTTGGCGAGACTGGAACTCATGTATTCTTGTATTCTGTCTTAACTCTTTTGGGAGGGGCTCTAGACTTTGCTTTTGGTTTAGTCCTTAATTTTTTGTTTTCCTTTATTGAAAGTCTTTATTTTTAATGTATGTGTAATTCATATAAAGTTTATTCCGGAATTTCTTAGTTAAAGTAGCAGCCTTGTGTAGTATGGGGTTACATTGAGCTCTTTTTACAAAGTATATATAACAGATAATTCCTGAACTTATTGCTGCTCTTGTATTTGGGTTTAAGACGAAAAGGGTCTCTTCTCAGGTCAGGCCAGCAAATAGAGTTCAGTTTTGGTATATAATGATATGAAAGCTGCAAACCCAAGCGAGTCAATCTCTAATTAGCAGAGAACTCTATTGAATTGAGGGTCCTAAACCTCCTAGTTCGTCCTTTGCTTTGGATAAAAAGTTTTGGCTAATTTCTCAGGAAAACCCCACGCCGGAGTCAAAAAAAGAATATATAACTTTGTTAAGCTTGATCAATCCGCAATTGGAACATAGATATACCCACCTATAACAGGGGCTTCTCGTATGGTATTGCTAGGCTACACTGCCTCTTACTAGAAATTCCATAGATAATTTAAAATGTTTAATAGTATACAAATGTTAGAGTTACTTGCCACCGTGGACTACTAAGAAAAACCTTTCAATTCGGAATTTAGCGATTGCTTGAGGCGTATTTATTCGTTATTAGTATAAGTAGACTTTTTTGTTGTAAAGAAACCCGTTTTTTAGGAGGACCCTTTTTGACTACTCTATGATTATCATTCATCGATTCCTTGTATCAAGGTAAGCAAAAACGAAGATAGGGGCTACTTGTTGGTAAGTTTTCGGGCATTTTTGACAAGTATAAAGAATGGTTGACACATTTTCGAGCAATACAAATACAAAAACAAGTAAGAAGTAAGTGCAATGGAACAATCTGAAGTATATAGATGAAACTCGGATACCGATAACTAAAAATTTCGAAAACCTCGGGAGTCCTTATCTTAAACCCTTTTTATAGGTAAGGTATTAATAGGAATTCCTAATATTGATATAGGAAATTCTCATTTAGGAAACTCTTTGGCCTTCTTTCTTGTAGTTATGAAACTTAAGTTTAAAGTAATTATGTCTAGAATAGACTTTTACGATTAGGGGTTTTAAAGGGAGAAAAACAAAAAGACTAAATCGTGTGTTTTGAACCTGCGTCTCGGAGGAGCTTTCTCAGTGGACCCACATCCGCATTAAGTCCATATACAAGTATCAGATCCATTATACTTTAGTAATTACTTAGTAGTCGAAAGCATTTACTCTTTTATAGGGATCCCTTATAGAGGATCAAGAAGTCTAGGTACTCATAAGTTAAGTAAACGAACTAAATATAGAGGGTATTATATGTAAATGATAAAGGTACAAAGTGTTATAAAGAGGAGCAACTGGGTATAGTAAAAAGAAGGAATTGGCGGATATAAAAAAAGTTGGATATAATAGTCTATCTTTTATAACTTACGGAGCTTGCTTAGTAATGCCAGTTTGCTAGAACTTCTAGTTTGAATTCATCTCGATATAAGTAACCCTTTTTCTTTAAGTAGAGACCTCAATTCGGGTATGCCTTTAGGTTAACCACCCCAAACGAGTGCGCTTCGAACATAATCCAGAAACAAATGATAGGACAGAGTCAAACGGCAAAGAAAACGAATAGTTCAAAAACGAAGATGCTGATAGGAACCTTTTTCCAAGCGGGGCACCTACAGCGCTTACCTAGCGATTGGGGTCCTTTTTGACTTGCATTTCTTTGTAATATAAATAAGAAATCAGTTACCTAACTTTTTCTATGCTTTAGCAGTCAAACAAGCCCTTACTACTGCTTGCTTTATTCTATAATTGTTTTTTCTTTGTATTGTTCTACTAATTAGAATGGATTTGTTATAGCTTCCCTTTTCAGATTGGTAGGCCTTACTATGAAAGAAATTGATTGACTTGTATAAAGTACATATCTCTTTTTTATCCCTTTTTTTAATACACAGTATCCAGATAGGTATAATATCTTTTGTTTGAACTATATAGTTAAGGGTTCTAAGGCCAATTTTAAAAAGAATTAAATATAGAAAATCAAAAAACGAGAAATAGATGTTAAATAGCTTACAGAATTGCAGCATTTTGAAAGTCTTTTCCTTTTTTACTACTGTCTGTGAAAATTGAAGTCTGTTTTTTATAGTGGATTGTTATAGTTATAAAGGCTATACTATCACATATACTATACAGCATTAACCTCCTTCACAAGGTTTCAGTCGGTAACAAGAGACTCTAAGACAGGGAATACACTAGCTGCAAGAAGGGGTACCCGCACCAATACAGCCCAACAGCTATCTCCGTTAAGAAGAGAGCTCTAGCTCATAAGAAACTAGTTAGGAAGAATTAAGTCAATAAAGGCAGGTATGTCAGTCAGTTTATTATGTTCCCGTGTTTCCAGGGTTTTCTGCAGTAAGCCTTTATTTTGGTCTAAATAACTAAAGCGTGAAAGTCTTTCTTGTCTTAGTGTCTTTAGTGTAGAGTGTTTTTATCTATAAATATCCTAGTTAACCTTCCTCACTTCGTTTTGGGCGGTAACAGGGATGTACTAATTATTCGTTTAGGTTTTTCCTAAATAAACGATAAGCTACAGGAAACCACGAGGAATATGCCCTAGAGTTCATTTCTTGTTTAGTATCCCCCTGTATCTGTATTTTTGGTTTAAAGGCATTCCAATAAATTGGTAATAAGGAGTTCCCTGGTGTTGCTTTTTCTTGTTGTTGGTTATAAGGCTAGGGAGTTTCTTTACTTCTCGCTGCTATCTTGTCTTAATAGAATATTCGGAATAATATTCTCTAAGTGTAAAGCGCAGTAAATGCAGGGCTCAAAATAGAAGGAATTTTAAAGTTAAGGGAAGAGTTTCAGAGATAAGTCTTTTAGAAAGAATGTATTATAAATCAAACAAGAATTACTAATAAGAGGGATACAGGATAGACTAATTCGGTTTTAATTCTTAGTTTTTTTATATTTCTAATTGTTGATATGGATTTGCTTTCCTTATTTGAATCGGGTTTCGTTTAGGTTCCGGTTTTTATAGTTAAGACTTTTTTAGTGAATAAAGAGCTGAAGCTAGGTTTGTATCTTTTTTAGAGCCCGCTTTTGCTGTTGATGTTGATCGTGTCATAATGTAAGGTTTACTAAACTAGTACTATAATGGGATTCACCTTACTCCGTTATACTACGGTCGGTAAGATGGATGCCCTCTCTACTATCTAAGACATAACCCTCCAAAATGATAAGCTACAAATAGAAACACAGGAGTCATTATCCTTACCAAAAGAAAATGAAGTACTTTATTAATCCAGTCCAGGAATTTCTTATTAGTTAGGTAAATCTGTAGCTGTTTAAAAAAGAGAAGAACAGGCTGGCTCTATTTTTCTGGTACCTGTTTGGTTAGTGCTTTCCAGTATTTACAGCAAGGGAAGTTTAAGAAAACTGCGATATACTGTGTTTCTGCTATAAGAGTTCCATGGGTTCAGATAAAGGGTTGCTTGTTTATTAGTTGCTGCTTTCCGGGTCTCAGTTAATTTAAAGACATTAGGGGAACCAAATTGCAGTGGTGTGTTTACCTTTAGTTATGGGTTTGAGGTGTATAAGGACTTATGATGCTAATGCAGACAGTTTTTTTAACTAAAATAAGGAGATTCTAAAACATCTTGTAAATGGGCTCCAAAAAAGCTTCACAAACGCTGCTAAACTGGTAGTAAATGCAAGAATTTATATACACTTTGGAGTTGTTTGGTTTAATGTTTTAACGTAGATTCCTTTTTCTTTAGTAATTTATTGAAAGTATTTACTGAAAAGGTTTTTCTAGTTTATGTTGATGTCCCAGTGTAAGGTTAACGATTATTACACTATCTTGTAAATCCCGCCCTTCCCTGCGCTACAGTTGGGTAAAAGGACGTATCTACGCACTATTAAGGTTTACTCGTTTTCGATAAGCTACAGGGAACATGAGGAAATATATCTTAACAACTATAAGAATCTATATTACTGCAATAATACACAAGAGGAGCATCTTTCGTAGGTCTTATTTCTTCTTCTTAAAAGGGGTCTAGCTCGTATTTCAGCTCCTAAGAAGTCTCACTCAAAATAAGCCTGAGGAAAGGTATGATACAGCAGAGTAAGAAAAGAATCTAGTTTCTTCTCATTTTAAGAGGAAGTCAGTCCTAGAAGTCGACAAAAAGTCGGGTTTTTGGGGGTATAATGTATGTAGATATATTCAGAATACTATCTAGCCTCCTTCACAAGGTTTCAGTCGGTAACGGGGACGTATTCATTATCCCCAAAGTGACTCCCTAACAGAGCCATAGGAACAAGAAGAATGCACTTTAAAGAGTTCCTTTTGTTGTAGTACCTCTAGCGAAGCAAGTGAATTCTAAAACTCCTGGAAAGCAATAGGCAGCTTTCTAGTCTGCAAGCCCTCTTTGATATTAAGTCCTAGTCTTCGTTAGGTATTAAGATCTTCTAGATCAAACTTCTGAACAAGGCTTTAGCAAAAAGGTAATAAATTATATATATATAGTAAATCCCACGCAATTAAAGTCAACAGCAAGGATAAATGGCTACTCTGGATATAAACTTTATCCCTATTCTATTTGTATTTAGTATTTTCGTTTTTCTACAAGAATTCTAAAGCATAGTAAGTTTTAGCCTTATTCTTTCTAATTAATATGTATTCGGTTTTCCTTAGTCTTTATTAGGAAGTCTTTTTTTAAGTATAAGGATTATATTTCAGGTTTCCGAGTTTAGAGATTTAGATTTAGAGAATAAAAGGATTGACAGGGCATTCAGGTACTGGTAAGAGAACTGGAAGTGGAAGTCTTTTCTGGGTGTTATTTGTATGTAGATCTTGTAGTGTAATTCTGTACTATCATATATATCATAATGCCTTAACCTCTTAAACAAGAGTTTTAGTTGGTAATAGAGATTTATGGATGGACTACTCAGGTTCGTATTCTCCCTAACGATAAGTAAAAAGGCAGTGAGGGAATATACCTTAAGAGCAATATCTAGAAAACAAATTAGAACAAGTAATACATTACTATTCGACTTATACTCTATATTTAGTTTTTTTATAATTAACTAACAAAATAAAGAGGAATACTATAATATTATTATACAACTTATCTTACTTATATTTACACAAGTGAGTTACATTAGAACAAACGGAGATCTCCCTTATAGCTTCTCCAAGTCCTAACAACGAGGGGTATAGCACCTACTCTTAAGAAGGTATACAGCCTGTAAGAAAAAACAAGTCATACAAAGTCATGAAGAAAGGAATGTAAGTCAAACAAGTTAAGAATAAGAATTGGGTCAGTGTACAGTGTGCTTTTGTAAAACACTATTATTATACTCTATGGCAATAACCTCTTTGGTACCTTCCAGTTGGTAATTAGGATGAATAAAAGACTTCTCTTAGGCACTTCCGCTTCTATACGATAAAAGCATAGCACTAGAGGGATTAGCCTTAGTCACTTCTTATCTTCTTATTGTGAGTACTTTCCATGTTCTGTAGCAGTTTTAACAAAGGGAAGTTTTAGTTAACAGGCAAGCTCTACCTGTCTGTACCAAGTAAAACCCTTAACACAATGATGGATAGTTCTTCTAGTCTACAAGCCCTCTCTATTGAAGTAGAATTTCAGTTTAAAAAGCATTCATTAAAGCATAAGTTTCGTTGAGTACGACAATACGCAAGAGTACCCTCTAGATTCTTATTTACCGAGAGCCCAAAGTAAAAAGTTGTAAAGTCCTGGAATTTCCTTGATCAAGTTTCAGTCTAAAATAAAAATCCTGAATGCCTTGTTTCTTATGAGTTTTTTGTAGCTATCTTATGAGCTATACCTTTCTTATAACCTCTACTCTGTACCTTAAGGTTTCCCGTAGTTACTGTACCTAGTCTTGTATTCTTCTTGGTGGAACCTATCTAGCCTGTGCTTATTGGAGATAGTGTATTCCTATTCTTGTAGCTAGGAGTTAAGTTATTAATACCTATTAGTATTCCAGTTACTGCATTCTTAGTTAGATAGTTTAAGGTATACTCCTCTAGTCTAGCATGCATCCAATTTTGATCTAAGACTCATTTCTTCATTATATAAGCGAATACTTGTTGCTTTAATATCCCATTTAGCGTATAAACCCGGGTCTCGTAACGAATATTTCCTCAATAAAAAAAATGAATACCTGTTTTCTAATATAGCTTGAGGAGCTCTGTGTAAATAGTATAGGGAAAACTTGTTAAATATTATTGTTAGTATCCTTACTTAATAAGAGCCAAATTAGTGCTAGACTAAAAAGTAACTTTACAATAATTAACTACTACCAGATAAATCCCGTATGAAATTTTCTAGTTTTGTTTAATGGTGCTTAATATGAAAAATATAAAAAGATACCTCACTTCATACAAATTTAGAAAAAAAAGGAAAGGCGCGAGCCTGCCATAAAGTTTGGAAAAAGACTCATTTTCTATATTAGTAGGGATGCCCAAATTATGTTATAAAATGGGCGCGAGGGGTAAGGGAGTTCCTTAATTTTAAAGAAGGACCCTGCTGCATAAACGGAAAAGCAGAGTACTTGGATTAGAGAATGTCAGGACTGTAAAGCATTTTAATTCCTGAAAGAAGTCTTACTCTTTCTTACTCTTAAAAGGTGGGTCTTTACCCTGCCTATTAGTGTGATTGGTTTAGGATTTCCTCTGTGTTAAGAAGTTTCCGGATTCTTTGTATATAGGATAAAAAGTAGGATTCCCTGAATAAGGAAAGAGCTTCCTGGATTCTTATCGATTTCTGATCCCCTTTATTCTAATTATTAGCTAGGGACTTTCTTTATTCTTAGCTTTCGTACATACCTATAACTCTTTCGACCCTTTCTATAGGGCGCATATAACATAGTCAACTCAGTACAATAGAACAGGTAAAGCGTACTATATGCAATTGGACCATTAAATCAAAAGCAAGGTTCACTCTTCCTCTTCAAGTTTTTTATTTCCAGATTCTAACACTAAGATAGAAAATGCTGGGTACATTTTATTCAGATGTATTCCCTCGTTATACTACCTGGTCTAGCTTTATCTGTGTACATGAGCTAAAGGCGAAATGACAACTTTCTTTGATTAGCAATCAATTAGTATTTCTTTTATAAGAACGTGACAATACCTTCGAGTTGATTTAATAGTAAAAGTCTAACTCGATTTGAACCAACGACCAGCATCTCAATTACTATCTGTTCTACCAAGCGCAAACGCACTAAATAACTTACGAAATTGCCGCCTTTGTCACTTATATACAGCAAATAGGCCTATTTATATAAGTAACAGAGTTCTAAAAACCGTCTTCTTTAATATCCTAATGAATAGAGTAAACAGAGTGTAGAGTAAAGGAGGACCCTCTTTAGCTGTTTTCCTCAATAGCTCAGTGGTAGAGCTAAAGGACTTTGAAAGGCAATTGCCCGGGAAGTTACACCTTTTTTAGTAATTCCTTCTTGTGTTTTTTTCCTTACTAGAAAATAAGAGTCCTTGCTTGTTCTTGCTTTATAGTTTCAATTCCAGTTGATAATTCCAGAGTCAGGCTTTTCTAATATGAGTCCTTATTTCCGGAAATATGAATATCTGGTAATTTTTTCCTGAACTTTCTTTAGAGTTTGTAATTGTAGTTTGAATTTCCATTTTAAGGCATTGATAAAAAAAGGGTATACTTTTAGTAGAATTTGTTGTTAATGCGAAAATCCTATTTACGGCAAGATTTTACTTATGGTTTAAGAGTTTATTAGAAAGCTAATAGGAAAGTACAAATAAATAAGACAGCCTTGTTTCATTAGTTTAGTACTGAAATTTCAATAGAAGTGACGCTTGTTCATCTTATAAAATGAGTATACTTAGAAAAGTTGTAACCCACATGAATTCCGGTTTCTTCATTCGGGAAAAGCGGATACATCTTGTTAAAAGGAGATTCAGTTTCAAATCCTAGTCAGCTAAAACTATATTAATTACTTACACCCTTCAAGCATTAATCCACTAAGCTAATAACTGGACTCCTAAATCAAGGAAGGTACAATATTTTTTTTGATAATCAACTTAAAAGTAGAATGTAGTTTACTTTTTTTTACTACCCGTACCCGTTTTGAGATATTTTAGCTATTAATCTTGAAGAGGAGCTTCCTAAATCCAAAGTTTCTTGGTTGGAAAATCTAACTTTAATGAGTTACCCTTTTACTGAAGATAGCTTCTTTAAGAACCTATTACATGTTAATGAAAAAATGAGGGTTATTGAGTAAATGACTATGATATCTTATTAAGAAAAGGGGTCCTATATATTTAATTCTAAGACTTAAAATTAGACAACAGTATAGCTAATCCAAGTACTCCTTCATCTAAGACAACCCAAATGTGTTAATCAAATACTTAAATTTGTAACTCAAAAGGTAGAACAATAGAGGCTTATTAGTAATTTCACGGAACGGGACTAGAAAGGGATCCTTCTTATTCTATTCTTATTCTATAAGAAATAGAAATATTTATTAAGCGGTTTAAATCCAAGGCCCTTGAACTTTGATTCGTTTAATATTTATTAACTACTCTTTCCAATGGAATGAATATCTATATAAGGAGGGGCTGCTTTTTCCCTTGATAGGCAATAAAAAGGAGTTTTCAAAGAGACTTCCTTCATTCCGGAAATCCAAAATGGAAAGGCTACTTTTACATTAACTCTATTGGGATACTATATCTATATATAAAACAATTGCAGTTTACCACGTATTCTTAGCTTGGAACAAGAACGCCCTTATTAAAACACCAGTCATAGTATTCCAATTAAGAAATCTACAAATAAAGGACTCTTTGCTCAAAGTAGTCTCTTTTTGCTTTACAATACCTAGTGTATAGAATCTAATATTTAAAACCAGCCTTGCTTATCCTCTTACAGGATCTAGGGATTCCCCCTTTCAAAAATGGATTATAAGGAATTGAACTAAAAAGTATCCTCTTCGCATAAGAGGTTTCGAACCCTTGTATGTTCCTAGTAGAAACCTGTGCCCTACCAACTACACCCTGAAATAGAGTTTTGTTAATTACTTAGATACAAGTAGATTCAAATTATCCTGAGTACTCTAGTTATAATCACATTGGTTATAGTAAAGTGAGTAGTTATCTTTTTTCCAAATGGTTAGAGTACTTGTTCGTGGAATCTCAAGTCATAGGTTCGACTCCACTTAGGAATTAAGATATCAAGGAAAGCAAAGTCTCGAAGGAGTTGTATCATTTTCCAAAGAACTCTTTTGTCATGCGAAAAGTTTTTTGTTCCCTTCTTGGATATTGTGTAAATTTGGTAATTACTAAAAAAGGTCAAACCTATAGCTAGAGCAAGTAAACACGCAAGGAGCTCTTAAGTCTTAAAAGGAAACATAGACTCTTCTTAGGAAATACGCAGAGAAATATCCTATATTAAATACTAAGAGCTAGCATCTATACCCGACTCATAGTTGTTAGATTCATTTGAAAGGCAAGAGTTTCCTATAGCAGGGATACCGAGGCGCCTCTAGTTCAATTCCCTTGACTCAAAATTTCTAGTTAAACCCATTTTTATGTATTATATTTATCTCTTACACGTATAAAAAAGGTGTTCTCTTAGCGCGCGTAATTACTACTTGAGCTATGTGAGACTACGTAAGAAGGGACAATTGACAACCTGCTCGCAAAGTGGGACTTTTCTTCCTACTCAGGAATCTGTGGCTACTCGAGGGTTTCCTGCTAGTAGGCAAGTGAATGCCCCGGGTTTATCAATCGAATTTAAACCAGTACTGCCTACTTTTCTTTTCAGTAAAGAGTAAATAAAGAACATAATAGGCCATCCTAGATAGAAAAGAATCAAGAATCCTGCGATAAGGGGGTATTCCTCATCAGTGGTATACTACTAGAGCGCATTTCCCTGTCAAAGAAGAGCTAGTAAAAATCTATTTCTTAATCTAATAATGCTTAAGATTCATTCTATATAAATCATTTTTTTCTGATAAGACTTAACTCTGGTTTTTACTGGTAACTTTTTAGTTAAGATACTCTATAAGGCTGACTCCTAGTACCAAAGCTCGGTTATAGAGATCCTTTGCCAAATAAAATAAAGGGGTTCATTTGTGTATAAACAAAGTAATAACACTCGAATTCTTAAGAAATTTCGGAAGTTTAAAACTCTCTTTATAAAGAAACTATAATATATTGCAGCATATTTTTCTTATTCAGCATTCCTTTTGCTTTGGGAAGTACAAATCACTTTACAACTTTGACTCGAATACTGCTAAAACTCTAAATTGAGTCGGGATTAGGCCTGTTCTTGAATTAACTACTTGAGCGCTTATCCTCTCCAGTATAGTCTAGGATATTTCCAATTTATAAAATTACG